>ML782764.1:587619-630389 GCA_009831015.1 Picea engelmannii | reverse complement strand
GGATAAATTTTTAATCCTAGAAACCCCGAATTCCAATATTGAACTAGGGATTGGTATTTCACTAATGCAAAGGGTATGGAGATTTCTCATGTATGGGAGATAATTACCAAAATTTTTAAATTATGGTAGTGGGTGTGTTACATCCATGGTATGAACACTTTCCAACCAAGTTTCACTAGGCCAGTTTGTCATCCAACCAATATGTTCTATTGCAACAACTTCTCTTAGGTAGTTCTATCCAATATTTACCTTTATGAAACATTCCAGTGCCTTGGAATGAGGTAGGTCACAACATTCCATTACTCTACTACCACAACATCCTTGAATCAACTTACCCATAATCATTCCACATATATACTATTACTTCTAATTCTAGATGTCCATTGGATTAGTTCATTTGGCAATCCTCTATGAATCCATACTCCTCGCACTTAATACCATTCCCAATGGAAGTCTATTTTCATTCAGTGGCACTTTTCAAGTGAGAGAACCTTCATTAATCTATCCTTGATTTTTGCAATGTATCTTGCTTCCACTGTGAACTCTGATATTAGAAGTGGCTTTCTTTCTCCGAGTACTTTTATACAAAGTATCTAGGTCATAGATAGAAAATTCTTCCCAATCACTTCTATGCTTGTCACAAAGCGATGATTCACCTTACCTCCTAAGCTCTTTGTTTTCTTTCACATCAAGCTTTGCATCTATCTACACATCTCTACCTTCAAGGTTATGGAGTCTTAAATTTCCTTTCTATGCCCACTAATGACATTCTCCACCCATTGGATTCATGTCTTATGTGAGTATTTTTGTTGTTGTGCCTTGCAATTCATTTTGATTCGGTAGCAACTGAATAATTTTAGGTTCACTCTTCTTTAGTTCTTTATCCACTTTTCATTACTTTCCCTGTAGCTCTTTATTGCCTCAGCTAACTTCTACAAGATATGTCACACTTCCATGACTATAATATGTAATCTTAGGATTGAATTTATCTAATTATACCTCCAATTCTACAAAATGTACAAGCAACCATTTTGTTAGAATTATGCGTGTCAAAAATTGTTAATTAATGCAACATGTCCTTTTTCTGCTCAATTCATGAAGCAATATATCATCATTATCCAAATTATAATAATTTCAGGTTATCATCCTCTAAATTATACTTCCAATGGATATGCTCATGCCTCATTTTGATCTTTGAGTTGAAAGTTATGGCTCCATGAAAAAGTCATTTTCATCATTTTTATGCAATTTCTCCACTGGTGTAATTTTATTGGAGTGTCAACTTATGTCAACTGCAGAAGAAAATATGTTAGGAACTAGAGAAATTTTTTTATGAGACATAGATAATAATAATGACATAGAATTCTTAAAAACTCTCAAAATTTTAATATGATGCTCCAGTAAAAAACTGCAACAATATGGAATCTGCAACTTTGTCATTTTTCACTCATTTTTCTAGACATGAATTTTTTTGCAAAATTGGCTATCTCCCAATATTTGCACTTCTGGAAAAAATTCACTAAATTGAAGTTGTTTGTATCAATGAGTACATAAAATATTGAGTAAATAAAATTTTCTATTTTTGTGATATAGGATCACGTTTCCTCCGAAAATCTCAAAAATCCCCCAAAAGTGGCCCAAAATAGTGGATTTTGGCCTATTTTAGTATCCCCATTCCAATCACCTTAGGATTTATTCAATTCCTCCTTGGTTTATTTGCGTGTCTGCTTTCTAGACTCTCTCCAAGATTTTCAGCTTAATATGGACCTTTGTCAATGATCTGGACCCAGATCTTTAAAAACCATTATTTTGCAATTTCTGACAATCCAAGCAGAATTGGACAATGGCCCTCTCTTACACTTTTTCATATCTCCTCTGTGTGGAAAACATCCATCATTTTCATCTCAATCCGACTTAATATACTCTAGTTATGGCCAAAATACAAAAATGGCTCCAAGCTTAGTTTCTTTTTTTTTTAACTGTGGAACAATTTTGTCTAAGTGCGATCTGCACCGTCGATCTCAAGTCATAAGCATTCTAGACTGATGATCTACTCTCTATCAGAGATCGACGATCGAGGATTGATGATTTCCTTTGCGAACCAAACCTTCCCACCAATCTCCCCAACATCTGATCATCGACCATCGACTGTTTTTCTTTGCAAACCAAAAGTTTCCCATGAATATCCTTGATGCCCGACCATCGACCATTTCCCCGAACAAACCAAGAATGTTAAAAAATGTTGTCGAACCCTAACCATCAATGATTGACCATGCTTACATAGAAACTATGATGACATGGCATGACACATGGATGCTGACATGGCATGACACATCATCTTGAGGCATCAACTGGGATGATGTGGCATGACACATGTCTGCTGACATGACATGACACAAAGATGTTAATGTGGCATGACACATCATCATCTCCTTTCCTTCATCGATCATTGACAATTTCTCTTGGAAGAATCTGGACATCGCACTAATTCTACTGATGCTCAATCATCCATCGAAGATCAACGATTTCTTTTTGTTGAACCAATTCTTCGCCAAAACTTGTCAATCTGTGACCATCGACCATCGATATTCATAGATTTATATTGACGAATGAAACTTCACCCAAAGTCGTCGATCCTCGATCCGTCGGCCATCGACGATATCAAATTCCCTTTGGCCAAACTTCAACACATTGTCAAACTTGTCGATCCTCGACCCATTGGCCATCGATGATCTCAAATGTTGTTTGGCCAAACTTCAACACTTCTCCAAATTCATCGATCCCCGACCTTCAAGTGTCAATTATTGAAGATTTATGTTGACGAATTTCAGCACTTAACAATTTTTGGCCAAAACCCAAGTGAATATGGGTTGTTGATCTTCCTCATTTTCAAACCACTGAAATGAATCTCGGCCATTGATATGGTAACTTTGTCAAACTTTGAAAACAATAAGATTTTTGATTTTTTCAAGAATGAACCTGGGTCATTGATCTCAAGATCGAACAAGATCTCGACCACCGATTCTCTTATATCTTCCCAGCACTACAATGGCCATTAAAATACAAATTTTTCAACCTTACAAGTCAAATTTGGCTCTGCAACTCTGTAGATTGAATCCATTAGACTTCTCAGACAATATCAAATCATTTAAAACTCGAATCTTCCCATGAAATTGGGGCGTTTATATTCAATTGTCCACCTTTTCCCCCAAATTCACACAGATTGAAATCTATGATAGTGAATCTACTTGATTCACACTTGTTTCATCTCATACTCGTCCGGTGTTTCAACCAGAAGCTTTGATACCAATCTATAATATACCCAACCACCCACAAGCTAGGAACTCTACTCCAAAACACACTTCAAAACTGATCTCAAATTATGATAATAATTATTTCGAAAATAAGCATGAAATATTGCAATAATCACACATGCAATAATCAAGATTCATGCTAAATTGTCCAAGAAATGAACAACGTGCTAGGCACAACAAATAACCGAAAAACATGCACACAAGAATACATCTCAAAGATAAATATAATACACAACGAAATATAAATTATACCAAAAACATAGAGAGCACTTATCTGTGATTAAACCATCACCAATTGGTTGCAGACCAAGGACATTGTTGTTCCAATTGTCAACAACAGGTCACCCCTGAGCCAGGACTATGAATCCACAAGGATGGGTCCTAGGCCAAATCTAAATCCCACGAAAGTTGGCTAATTATCTCTCAGGTTTTCCCAACCACACACCAATCATAATTTCCATCTCTCTTTCCGCTTCATCCTTCACAACGCAAAGAAATGAACCTCTTTCTCTCTCATGCAGTCCCTCAAGTTGTTCCAATTCTCTCTAGGGCTCCAATGCTACTGGTCAGGAAATCTCCATGTTGAAAAATCCAAGGATTCTCAGTTGTGAACAATACATTCAGAAATACCATCAATCTCATTCTCATAGGCATCCATTCCAACCTAGAATGATCAATAATTCCTCATAGCCATCTCACAATGTATCTCCTCCTCCATCCATTCGTTTCCATGCTCCAGCCAAGAGCACACGAATTAGCAAGAGTGAATGAGGAAGAATCCCAATGAAAGAGTGTAAGAGTAAATGGAGAAGAATAAAGAAAAACCCACAAGCATGGTTTATATAACTACAAGAACCAAGAACCACATGGCCTCCCCAAGAAGCTCATGTAACCACTTTTCTCAATTAAAACCAATATGAGTAAATAAAATATAATAAAAAGACTTAGCCCCTTAAGCCCCATTTCTCGTGGAATCATATCCCCCTATCTCTTGTCATTGTTTGTCTTGCATCTAGCGATGTGTTTTATTAATGTATATAAAATTATTACATTTCCTAGGCACTTCAACCCCTTTCCAACTTTATTGGCTCACTATCCCAAGTCAAATTTACATAATACATTCTAGTTCATAGGGATTAAAACCGAGGTGTTACAATTTTACATGCAATAAAAATTTGTGTTAATATCTCACTATGAGGCATTTTAAAGTCAAGACGTACCATGTTATCCCAAAGTACATTTTGGAGAAAATATTGTCCTCATAAAACTTACAAAAATGGGTAGCAAAAATGCAAGGGTTTGATTTTGAAACAATCTACAAAAAGGGGAAGGACAATGTGGTAGCAGGCGCCCTTTCCAAAATAGAAGAAGCCTCAAGTTTATATTCCATTAAATATTCTATTTATGTATGGTTGGAAGAATCTCACCATGAATGGCAAGATGACAATAGTACTAGACATACAATACAATGTCTAAAAGAAGGGATGAGCTCTATGGAACATTGGGAGTTGAAGAGAGATACCCTTTGACACAAAGGTAGAATATTTTTGTGCCATCAGTGAAAGTTGAAGAAACAAATATTAAGGGAGTCTCATGAATCTTAGATGGAAGGACATTTAGAGCTCCTTAAAACATATCAAGGGATCAAAAAATATTTTTTGGGGGAAGGAATGAAGAAAGATATTCAAAAATTTGTAAGAGAATGTCAGGTGTGTCAAAGAAATAAAGGAGAGACGGTCAAGGATCCAAGGTTACTTCAACCTTTACACATACCTAATCAAAGACAAGAAGAGATATTAATGGAGTTCATTACAGGTTTACCAAAATTGGAAGGACATTTTTGTGGTCCTGGATAGACCCACAAAATATGCACATTTTTATGAAATTCAAAGTACGTATATTGCAAGCCATGTGGCATAAGTGTTCATGAAGGAAATTCATTGACTTCAAGGATTTCTTGAAGTAATAGTAAGTGACAAAGATCCAAAATTCACATGAAAATTTTGGAAAGGGTTATGGAAGATTAGTGGAACAATCATAGCTATGAGTTTAGCATATCATCCACAAATAGATGGTCAAATAGAAATAGTTAACAAATGTTTAGAGGCTTATCTATGTTGATATTCTTCAAACAAACAATCTCAATGGGTGAAGTGGCTTCCTCTAGAAAAATGGTGATATAACACCACCTATCACACATCTACTAAGATCTCTCCATTTGAATCTCTTTATGGATATTTGGCTTTTAGTATTATATACGATTTTTAGGACCAATGCAAAGTATAGGTAGTAGACTCACATATGGAAAAGACTAAGGAAACTTTGAAATTTTTTAAAGAAAACATTCTAATGGCATAGAAAACGATGAAGTGGCAAGTAGATCAACATCGAAGTGAAAGAAAATTTGAGGAATGTGATTGAGTGTTTTTGAGACTACAACCTTATAAGCAATCTACTCTCAAACAAAAGAAGAACTAGAAACTAGCTCCAAAATTTTATGAACCCTACAAGATTATTCACAATATTGAATAAGTGGCACATGAGTTATATTTCCCTTCTTCTCGCATTCATAAGTTTTTTCATGTATCTTTACTAAAAAAGGTTTTGGGACAAACTATGCCAGCGTAGACATAAATTCCAAAATTAAACGAAGAAGGGAAGTTGATTCTTGAACCAAAAAACATTATAGATCAACATTCTATATCTTTTCATAGTAGAACCATTATGGATACCTAATCAAGTGGAAGAACATGCCTCCATAATAAGCTACGTGGGATAATGAGCAATTCATGAAGAAATGCCCTCAATTACAAGCTTTAAGGGAAAATACTTTTTTTAAGAGGGGTTATGTTAAGGCCCTAACTCTCATTCATTATTAGTATTTTAGTTATGGTTAGGTTTACTTAGTGGTAGGTTATAACATACTTGTTTTATCTCCTATTTATAATAAAAGAGATTAATTTGTATAGGCATCTTGTGTTGTGCATTAGATATATTGTAAAAGGAGATTGCCCCCTCAAAGTGACTTATTATTCATTGACTTTTTATCATTCTTAAGACATGAAGTTACTTTTTCTTTCTATTCTTATGATATTTGTGGAGTTTAGTTCATAAAATATTAGAACCTAATAGAGAGTAAGTTAGGTTGCATAAAAAATATACAAGAGATCATGCAAGTGGAATTCTCATCTTTCCAATATGGCATTTTTAGGTGCAAGTGGTAATATACATTCAACCATAGTAATGTAAAGGAAAATTGTGATAGTGGGAAAATATGTGTCAACTCTAAAAATATATGGGATGAAAAGAATGTTAGAAAAACATGATCGTGGAATAATAAAATAAAACAAATGCAGAAATAAAATACAGAAGATACACAATACAATAGAGACACAGATATACGTGGTTCACCCAATGTGGGCTACGTCCACCGGAGAAATTGTCAGGTCTTTCCTTTATTATTATCCAAAAAATTAAGGGATACAACCTACATCACACTCATTGTAACTTCTTCTTCTTTCTCTCACAATCTCCTCTCTCATAATACAATATTCGTTATCTCACACACAGCCACAATACAATTCACTCATACATAAAAGAGGGTTTCCTTCTAGGGAAAAAATCTCTAACATAACTTCTACCATCAAATCTACGACCTTATAGTGAATGGTCCAGATTGAATACGAAATTACAATATTTTACAAGGCAATTTTTCCCAAAATTTCGATTCGGGGGCTGTTGGAATAGAAGCAGACCCAAGGTTTGACTCCAGGAGCACACCAACAAGCCCTAACTACTGGCCCTTTCGGCAGCATCTGCGAAGCAGATGCAGTCTCACCCGAAGCAGTTATGAGGGGGTTGCAGGACATATATGTCTACAACCAAAGGGAATATCAAGTGGATCTAACACAAGAACATCACAACATTCATATATCACTTATCAACTTAGATCTATTATGCACATCTACTTATCAGATCTAAAGCAGTAATGCAATCACAGTATATCCATGACAAATACAAAATACTAATCACACACAACACAAAATATACGTGGTTCACCCTCCCTCTAGGGCTACGTCCACATAACTGTGCTATAATATATTAAGTTAAAGCATACAGTTCTTGTTTGTGCTCTTAGCTAGCAAATCTTCTTTCTTCTCCTCTCTTTATCTTCCCTTCCTGTGCACCCAACTGCAGGGTTGATCTTTGCACCCCGTTGAAGATCTTACAATACCAAAAGGCTCCCACACTTAGCACTTCTCTCTCACAATACAATAATCACTCACATCAACAATGATAACCTATCTTGATACCAACCTGACCCAGGTCCTCTTGACCTCTATTTATACATTACAATAGCTCACCGAAAGCCTTAGGCTGAAACCTAGGTGTCCAAAACCCTAGATACCAAAACCCTAGGTGTCTAAAACCCTAGGTCAACTTGACCCACATTTCCAGGGCTTCGCCAGCCTGTCTTTCCTTCCTTCTCACGCGGTGCTCCAAAGCATCCAATGGTGGATTTTTCCACTTACTGACATGTCCATGATCCTTCTTCCTTGCTGACTTGTCATCCTTGATATCCTCGTCCAACGACTTTCTTTCTCGGGCTTCACTTCGTCCTTTTCGCTCTTTTCTCACTTTGACCCAATAACAATCACTGTGTCTTCCGCGAAGTTCGCATTCTCCCTTTTCTTTCTTGATCTTCGCATACTTCCATAACCAAGGGCCAACATGCCCCCAACACTCACTTGTGACTCATCTCGAGGCACTTCAGATTTGATCTTCTTGTTTTACTTCGACTCCAGGCTGCATAGTGCAACCTTTTCTTTTTGCTTTATGCCTCCTCTTCCCCCTTGTCCAGACTGTCTTTTCTGTGTCTGGTACCCAGTTTCAACTACACCTGGTACCTAGACCCTTTTCTTCATGCTTCTACTAGACCCTTTTCTTCATGCTTCTATTGAGAGCTGCAAGGCAGCTGGTTGTCATAGTACAACTTCAGCCGACTCCCATTCACTAATCCTTCCTTCCATTCTCCATTCAATGTCTTCAATTGCACAACTCCTCCCTCTATAACATAAGCGATCTCATATGTCCCTAGCCAATGCATTCTGAACTTCCTAGGATGTTTTATGAACTTGTTGTCATAGACCAACAATAGGTCTCCTTGTCTAAATGCCTTCTTCTTGATGTGCATGTCATGGTAGGCCTTCTCTCTTTCCTTCTGGACTTGTTGATGGAATCTGAATAGATCTTCCTCAAGTTCAACCAACTGTGCGAGCCTCTCTTGAACATCTCTAGTGTCATCCATATTTGTAAAAGTAGCAATTCTCAGGCTTGGTACCAGATATTCCATGGGAACAACATCTTCAAGACCGTATACCAACTTGAAGGGGGCCTGCATTGTTAGCTTCTTGCAAGCGGTTCTATAGTCCCATAACACTGCTGGTACTCTTAAATCCCAATCATCTCTGTTCACACAACAAATCTTGGTTAGTGTTGTCTCCAAGATCTTGTTGAATGCTTCAACTGTCTCATTTGCTTGAGGAGTACGATGTGCTCTTCTGATGGTGGACTACAAATTCTTCAGTCAAGGCTTCAACTGTCTTATTTATGAAATGTGTTCCTTGACCACTCATGAGGATATTTGGGCATCCAAACCTGGTTATGATGTTATCAAATATGAAGCGTGCAGCTGTAGTTTCACTACAGTCCTTGACTACTGTTGCTTCGACCCATCTGGTCAAGTACTTTGTCACAGTGATGATGTACCTTGCTCCTGTACTCTTTCCTGGTGGGTTTATAGGTCCAACGAAGTCAATGGCCCATTTCTCAAATGCTTGTAGGGTCAGTTGTGGTGCCAATGGCATTTCATCTCTTTTGGACGGTTTCCTAACTCTTTGGCATACATCGCAGGCTCTGGAATAGTCTTTAGCATCTCTGTGTAATGTAGGCTACCAAAGGCCAACTCTAAGAACCTTCGGCATAGTTTCTTTCCCTGCATAATGTCCTCCTACAATGCCTTCATGAGCTCTTGCGAGGATTAGCGGTCATTCAACCTCCATAACACATCTTCACAATATCTCATCCGGTTCCATCTTGTATAGATGTCCATCTATAAGTGAGAAATCTATAGCGTGCATTGCTAGTTGTTTCTTCTGTGGAATTGTGTACTCACTAGGTGTCATTCCCGTTGATAGGAACTAGACTATCTCTGTGAAGTGATCATTGATATTTCTAATGGCTAGTAGTTGTGCATCTAGCAGTGTATCTTCCAAATTAGTGGGCTCTTCTCCATGTTTCAACCTCGACAAGTGGTTAAGACCCTTATTCATTATTCTTGGTTTTACTATGATCTCAAAATCATATTCTTGAAACAACAAAATCCATATGCATATTCTTCCCCCCAACATTGGCTTCTTGACTAGGTACTTTAGTGCGGAGTGATCAGTAAACATTTTAAAGTGTCCTCCCAACAAATAGTGGCGAAATTTCTGCAGTGCATACACCATGGCTAATCCCTCTTTTTCGGTAGTGGTATATTTAATCTCAGCTGTGGATAGCTTCCTGCTAGAAAAGGCTAACAGGTGGTCAATGTCTCTTGTTCCCGGTTTTGATAACACAACTCCCAATGCAATGGATGATGCATCGACATGCACATGAAAATCCTTAGTCCAATCTGGGAAAACCAGAATGGGTGCAGTAACCATTTTCTATTTCAGTGTGTCGAAGCTCTGTTGGAACTCTTCAGTCCAATTAAACTAACAATCCTTTTTCAACAGCTTCTCCATGGGTGTTGTAGTCTGAGCATATCCCTTAATGAACTTCCTGTAGTAGCCTGTGTGTCCCAGTGCAGTGCACAACTGTTTAACTGTTGTAGGAGGGGGTAGATCAACTATAATAGCGATCTTGGATGGATCTACCAGTAGTCCTTTCTTACATACAACATGTCCTAACAAAAATCCAAATGGTGAAAAAAAAATGCACTTCTTCAGATTCAAAGCAATTTGACACTGCCTGCATTTATCCAACATTAGCCTTAGATATTCAATGTCATTTTTCAACAAACTAAACACAGTCCAATCATCAAAGTATGCTTCTAAAAATTTATGCAGAAACTCCTTGAATGCTTCGACCACCACCCTGGAAAAGATGGTTGGGGCATTCTTCAATCCGAATGGCATCACTGTATATTGGTAGGATCCCCATTTTGTTGCAAATGTGGTCTTATGGTTGTCTTCCTTGGCAATCTGGATCTGATGGTATCCTGAAAATCCATCTGTAAAAGAATATACTTCATGGCCTCCCACATTATCTAACACTTCGTGAATGGTGTAGGGAAGGGGTCATGCAAAAAAGCATCGTTCAACTTCTTGAGATCTACGCATATCCTGATTTCTCCTATTTTCTCATCTTGCACCATAGGGCTTATCCATTTGATTCTTCCACGGGTTCTATAATCCCTTCTTCTAGCATTCTGTCAAGCTCAATCTTCACTTTTTCCTTATATTTAGGGTTCAATCTGTAAGGTCTCTGTTTGACTGGTCTAGCATTTAGTTTTAAAGGGATCCTCATCTCTCCCATAGGCCCTCTAATGCCCTTCATATCAGTGAACTTGGTTGGAAACAAGTCCTGATATTCATGCAATAATTCTGTAATTTTATCAATGGTAGCAACATCCCAATAATCTCCAACATTTTCAAACTTTGGTGTCTTCTCTGTTCCAATATTGACCTTCTTAATCTTTATTGGTTGTCCAATGAATCGCAGCTTGACTCCTAGTCCTTCCACATCTCTCTGGCCCTCTATTTCTGCGATGTTCACCTTCCTAGGATCATCGTCTTCGTTGACATTGATGTTGTAACAACCTTGCAGTTTATGGAGAGGCGCAGTCCATTCATCCTCTTCATGTTCTAAGGAAAGGCTAGATACCTCCTCGAGTACTTTCTATCTCACAATCTGCAGTGCTTGATCTACTGAAGGGAATTGACTTTCAAATAAGAAGGTGGTTACAAAATTTTGAGTCATACCTTTCCAATCTGTAGTGATGAGGCACAGTTCTGCTTGAAGGTACCAGTTGATAGGTGTCATGTCCAGTGTGTTAATGAATTTGTGCACCCATTTTTCTTGAGGAATTTTTCTCCAGGATTCCTCACAGCTTCGCACATGGTCCTTTGGGTAGCTTCGACCTGTGTAGTGAACTACGTAGTCTTCTACTTGTGTTGAGAACTGCGTTGTCATAAGAGTACGACATTGTACCCAATCTATAATATTACTTTTGTGTGTCCCCCATCATCTTGCTGGTGTGGATTTCAAGGCCTCATCCATTGCCAACAACCTCTGTTGTGTTGGTACACTTGCTTCAAATTATGATAGAAAGGCTTCTAACAGTTTCAGACTGTCAAATGTGGGTAAGTTACTTACTGTTGTGTCGATCCAGCGAACTTCTCTGGTTAATCTAGCACATCTCCTTGTAGATACTTCATACATCTAGTTTTTCCAGTTCTCCAATGCTTCTTCTGAGTCTGATGAGCACGCACTGTCACTTCACCAGCTTAGATTCCCATCGGCTGTAGGATTAATGTAATCCTGTTGTCTGGATGTTAGCTTGTATATGTTTTCTAGTGCATATGCGCAGTCTTCTTCTCTGATGGGCTTTGTGTATCGCTGACCTTCATCTGGATCTAAAGGTACGATGACCCTAAGGCCATCTCCTTCAAAATTCATACGTATTTTCTTTAAGTCAACAACAATAGAGTTATTGAAGGCCCAATCAATTCCTAAAAGCGCAGGGTAAGGGAAATTGTCATCAACTATTTCAATTACCTCAAAATATGCAAATGTTCTTACTCCATCAATGTCTATAGGGACATGCTCCAATCATCCAAATGGGTTGAAATCTTGCTGGTTAGCCATCCTAAGCCTGATAGGGGAATAGATCAACTTCGGTTTTCCCATCTGTGCTAGGTTTTCTTCGTCATGACATTGACCTCCGACCCTAAGTCGAGGACCACATAGTCTATCTCATACTCTCCTATTTGAGCGTTCAAATGCAATTCCTTATTTGTCCTTCTCTTCTGACCAATTTGGTGTACTACCCTATTCAGCAAGGGGTCTATCTTTCCTAGATCATATTGTATTATTAGATTATGTAGCTCTTGTACAAAATTTTCATCCTGAATCAATTGAATACAAGTGTATAGGAATTCCATGAGCTTGCTTACCTATTTTCCTTCTCCCGGCGAAGCAGACTAATAAAATTCCAAAGGCATTCCATATTATCTCACTTCTGGTCTTGTCTTTGATTTAGAGCCTTGGTTTCCTCTGAATTCTTTCCTAGCTTCCTCAAACATATGTCTTTCTTTCTTTGCATCAAAAGTTTGGGTCTTCGTTGCAACTTTCCGGATTCCTGAATCTTTTGTAGTCTTCCCTTGTGTCAGTCTGTCTTCTCCTGTAACAACACCTCCTCTGGTTATAACAATGACTCTAGGGTCTTCTCTGTGAGGTTCAACATAGATCAATTTCACTTGTGGGTTTTGTTGGGGTCCTTGTCTTTACTAAAGCTTACCTAGCAGTACAGGACAATATTCTATAACATGGTCAAACAAGATGCAATAGATGCAAGTAGTACAAGGGTTATGACAATCCCTTGCAAGGTGTCCAGGTTGTGCACAGTTATAAAAAATGATCTGTCCTTGGCCTCGACCCATTCCTCCTCCTCCTCCTCTTCCTATGAATCCACCACGAGGATTGAAGTTTCCTCTTCCTGGAGAGTTGTACTGCGTAGTGTTTCCTTCTTGCTGTACTTCGCCTTGGATATTATATATGTCTCTTGACCTTTCATGCATGAGATCATAAGCCCTAAAATCCCTATCATCATGTCCTACAAACTTACAGAATGTACAATACAAATTTGTAGGTGTTTGAACATACTTTTGCATATAATAGCACTCACCAGTACGATGTTTGTTTCTGCATACCTTGCACCAAGGTAAGGTGACTTGCTTCAAGGGGCTTGGAGCTCCAGAAGCCAAATATTCATTGAATAAAGGGAAGCATTCCTTGTCATGACCTTCTGATCTGCATATGACACACCAAATGTCTTCACTTTTATCTTTTCCCTTATCTTTCTTCATATCTTCGACCTGCAGAGACAAGCTAGTTAGCTGACTCAGGATCTGAGTCATACCTAAAATGGATTCTCCCATGGGGGATGATTCTAGCTTCACGACGATCTCCAATGTCTCAGCCTGCGAAGCAATCTTCGGTTGCATCAGAGGAACTCTGATGTGTGGTAGAAGGGAAACAATGAACCATTCCTTGTTCTGCTTGTCTGGAATCTGAAAATTTAATTAGCCTGTTAAGGTATTGAATCTCTGATCGAACTCCCAAATAGGTTCAACTACCTTCTGCTTGATCTCTTTCAGCTCTGTGATACATTGGGATTCTGCCTTAGGTTTCTTGAATTCTGCAATCATGGCGTTCTTGATCCGATTCAATGGCTTAGGTTGTGCAAGTCCTTCGACAAGTTTCATGTACCAACTCAGTGCGCAATCTCTGAGAGTTGTATTGAACTGGGTTCTTTTGACAGCTTCATCTGTGACATTCTTAATGTTCCATATGGCTTCACATAGAATCCAGTGCTAATCGGGATCTTCAGATCCATCTCCCTTAAAGATAGGGAGTCTCATCTCATCTTCCATAGATCTTCCTAGGGTTCCTGACTGAATGTGTGGTGGACTACTATTGATAGTGCTTTAGACGCTCTGGTGTCTGGGATTACTCTGGTTTCTTAAGACTGAATCAACAGGAAGGATAAAAATACTTACTTCGATGGTCTGTGCGGTTTTCGAGTTTTCAGGTTCTCCTCTGCGAAGTTCTTCAGCTTGTCCTTCCTCTGTCCCGATGGGTTCTAAATGTTCTTCGTCCGTCAGATATGCTTCTTCTCCACTGTAGAAACCCTCCTCCCCGTAGTTCTGCTTAAACAGGTTTGCAAGGTGGACCTCTCAGAACACTCTCCCACTGCGCGTATGTCTAGCTTTTGTGTCGCTGTCGTTGTCTGAATTCTTGAACATTAGATTTTCTAGATCTGACCAGTCTACTATATCTTTAGATGTTCTTTTCATGTAATAGCATCTTGAGTCTCAACTTCAGGAATTGTAGAAATTTTCCTCTGGGTCCCTTGAAGAAATATCTTTCAGCTTGGCTATATGACTCTATTCTATCAACAACAAACTCTGTGATGTACCCTCCAATGGTACTATCGAACCAGTGATCTACTACTCGTGATACGATGTTATCAACTTTCTTGACCTTCTTGATCAACTCCGACATCCAAACCACAAGGGGTCTAGATCGAATCTCAAACTGGGTATCTGCTAATCTAGCTAGCCACTCATATAGCTCGTGATGGATCCCTCCAAAGAATATCTCATGTATATCAGTGAAGATATATCTTTCTAGCCAATCCTCAGTGCTAAGATTAGGGTTCTTATTCTGGGCTTCAACGAAGTCCTTCTCTTGATCCTCTATCCACTTTTGAATCTCTGTCTTCGATAGAAACCACCTTGACATTCCCTTAAAAAGAATGTTATTCCGACAACGAAACCATTTGTTGGCACAGGGGCAGACCCAAGGTTCGATTCCAGGAGCGCACCAACAAGTCTTAACTACTGGCCCTTTTGGTAGCACCTGCGAAGCAAATGCAGTCTCACCCGAAGCAGTTATGAGGGGGTTGCAGGACAGAGATGTCTACAACCAAAGGGAATATCAAGTGGATCTAACACAAGAACATCACAACATTCATATATCACTTATCAACTTAGATCTATTATGCACATCTACTTATCAGATCTAAAGCAGTAATGCAATCACAGTATATCAATGACAAATACAAAATACCAATCACACACAACAAAAAATATACGTGGTTCACCCTCTCTCTAGGGATATGTCCAAAAAACTATGTTATAATATATTGAGGTAAAGCATATAGTTCTTGTCTGCACTCTTAGCTAGCATATCTTCTTTCTTCTCCTCTCTTTCTCTTCCCTTCTTACGCACCCACCTGCAGGGTCGATCTTCGCACCCAGCTGAAGATCTTACAATACCAAAAGGCTCCCACACTTAGCACTTCTCTCTCACAATACAATAATCACTCACATCAACAATGATAACCTATCTTGATACCAACCTGACCCAGGTCCTCTTGACCTCTATTTATACATTACAATATCTCACCGACAGCCTTAGGCCAAAACCTAGGTGTCCAAAACCCTAGGTGTCTAAAACTCTAGGTCAACTTGACCCATATTTCTAGGGCTTCGCCAGCTTGTCTTTCCTTTCTTCTCACACGGTGCTCCAAAGAATCCAATGGTGGATTTTTCTGCTTGCTAACATGTGCACAATCCTTCTTCCTTACTGACTTGTCGTCCCCGATACCCTCGTCCAACGGCTTTCTTTCTCGGGCTTTGCTCCTTATTTTCTAATCTTTTGCTCACTTCGACCCAATAACAATCACTATGTCTTTCGTGAAGTTCACATTCTCCCTTCTCTTTCTTGATCTTCGCATACTTTCATAACCAAGGGCCAACAGGGGTGCTACCCCCGAATCTTCGGCCAGGGGGGGATCCATTAAGTTTCGTCGCCACCCTGAAAACAATAGTGGGGGGAAAGCCCCCCCACACCCCCCTATCAATAAATGGGATCCAAACACAGCTGAAACAAATCTTTGAATCAGGAAGATAATTAGCCTCCACAACCAACAAAGAAAGAGCCTTGTGTTTTTCAAAAACACTACAACCAAGTTTTTTTTTACACGGGTGTGTTGGGTATGGATTGTTGGTTCATATTAAGACACAATCTAAGATCAAACATGTTTTTGCGAAGTTATCATACCAATAAAGGAATATAATTGAGGTGATGGCAATGAAGAGTGATATGTACATGTTTCATTTCAACATTTATGTTGTGGATGTGTCATTTTATAATGGTTTTTTATAATTGGCCAAGAGAATATGTATTTTTCATTATCACATTTTTAGTTAGTTTAACAATTATTAAAGAAAAGGTTGGCCCAAATCATGGTAGAGAATGAAATGATTATTGGTGACAATTTGACAAACATATTTAATGAGTAGATGTATACATTATTAATTATCACCAAATTTCAATAATTTCAAAATGTTAATATAATACCAAAATATATTTTTTTAGTTTTATGATGTTGGATATGAAAAATTAACAACCATTTACTATTACCATCTTGAAAAAATTAAATTGTTTTGTTATTTCAAGTTTTTTAATGAATTATGAAACATTTTTAATTGTAAGATCTGTGTCTTGTCTCTTTTTGTAATATTAATATAAACAATTATTATCATCAAGGTGATTTTAGTCGAAGGTCTTTTTATCTCCTTTTATTTAATATAAAAAATTAGAATAATTTTCATGATCTAATAGAAGATTTAATCAAACAAATTGATTTAAAAAATTAATCAAATTTCATTAAATTGTTTTCATTATTTAATATGCAATATGTTATCATTATTTATAAGATTAATATTAATAACTATTATTGAGTGTCAAGGTCACTTTAGTTGAAGATATTTTTAATCTCTTTTTATATTCGGTGTAATAATTTAGAATTATTTTCATGAGTTGATATTAGAAGATTTAGTCAAACAAATGGATTTAAAATTAGTCAAATATGATTTGGAATTGTTTTCATGATTTACAAATGCAAGATGTTTTCACTATTTGTAAGATTAATATTAACAATTATTATCATCTAAGTCCCATGGGATCACCTTGAAGTAGTCGTTGAATGTGTGGTTGCACCCAAAGAAATTATATTAAATAATCTTGTGACCCATGCACACATACGTGGATCGAAGATGACCCACATGTCCTTCAAATTTAAATCCAAAGAGATTGGATCCATTGGTGAGGAGTAATGATTTTTGCACCAGTAAAAAAGGTTCAATTCATGTGAGGGTTTTCCCTGAAATCATGGGGTCACCTTGAGGTAGTTGTCAAGCATGTGGTTGCACCCACATAGATTATATTACACGATCTTGTGATTTGTGCACATATAAGTGGATGAACTCCCACCCCCATGTCCCTAAAATTAGAGGTCAATTGGGTCTAGCTTGAGTTGTAGAGAGGATAATTTGTCATCCTCTCGACTCGGGTTCAAATCCCACTTTGTGACATGTTCACTCTTCATAAGCCGATTGTTGATTGGTGTTGTTTGTGAGCTAATTTTTTATTAGGGATGGCAAGGTACCGACAATCTCATTATCACCTATGAGCTGGAGGGTGGGAACATGGAAACTTGGGGAAAAAACAAAAATGAAAAATGAAAAACTAAACTATCATCATCTAGGTAGCTTTAGTTGAATGTAATTTTTAATCTCTTTTTTATATTTAATATAAAAATTTAGAAAAATTATCACGATTAATAGATGATTTAATAAAAAAAATTGATTTAAAATTTAATCAATTAGAATTGTTTTCATGATTTAATGTGCAAGATTTTATTACTATATAAAATTGGAGGAATTCTTACTTTTTTAGATTTAACTATTTTAATTTTAGTTTTATCAATATTAATGATAAGTTTAGTAATTATGAATAATTTTAAAAAATATGGTTTAATAAAAAAATTGATTTAAAACATAAATCAAATTGTGCAATCATTGATTGAATCATTTAATTAATCAAGTTTGTATGTTTAATCAACATAATGTATCTTCCCGAACAACATATATTTCACCTTGAAAATGATTTAAAACATTTCGTGGCATTAAATGATTATAAGTTTTACAATCACAACCCAAATTAAATGATTTTGTATAACTAAAGTTATTATATGTTCCCATCTTAAATTTAATTTAAAAACAAATAAATCATTAATAATGTTAATCATTAACATCAACATGATATGAAAATGCATAATAAACATGAGCGATATATATGTCAAATATACTTGTCAAATATACATGTCAAATAATATACATCGAAGCAATCAATATACATGTTAACTACTTCTAGGTTCACCACCAAACCTAGAAGCATGTGTACCTTTCATTGATAAGAAATCAATTACAACGTGATATATCTCTCCAACAATATTTATATCACCCGATAAAACCATATCAGTTATAGGACTAGTAGCCAATATAGTAGGTGGATCAATAGATGGCACAATATGTGGAGCAGTTGGTGTAGTAGGTGGTGCAATTGATGGCATGGGTGGAGAAACATGTGGTGCAGTTGGTGGCTTAGGTGGAGAAAGAAAAGGGGGGAGGGGAGAGATTGTAGAGGAGAAGCTAGAGGTGGTGGAGGAGAAGGAGGTGAAGGAGTAACATCTTTGGAAGATGAATTATATGAAGAATATTGATGAGCCATCAACCTTTCGAGTAAGTTGAGGGCACCAACAATATGACACATCAATAAAATCATATTGTGGGGAAGGCTTGCATAAATCCATAAAAGCTCGGGGTCATAATGGCACCACTCTAGATTGAGCCATCGATGTACATAATTGATCCATCACCTACTAACAAATTCTATGATTCATTGTTGGTTACGTGCTAGGTCTCTATGCATGAGCTAGCTCATCAATATTAGCCATCTATGCATTAGGATGGGAAGTCCCCTCACTAACATGAAAGTTGATATCTGCAAAATAATAGACATTAATAATTAGACAAATTAAACACAATCTTATAATCAATTACATGTGCATTAAAGTATGCAACTAGATTAATCAAAAGATAACATTAATATTATCTCTTATGTATGTTGGGTTGTCTTGATTAAACAAGATGTTTGGACATCCTGGATAGTCTATCCTTGCATATAGATATTGTGCAAGATCAAGGACATGATCATCCTCACTAGATAATAGAGATAAAACCTATGAACTCAATGGATTGTACTCTTCTTAGCCCCTCTTGGGAAACATCTTCCCCCGAATGTGCATACACACATCGGTCATCATCCTAGGAGGGACACATTCAAATGTTGGTCGAGTCACTAGAAACCTCTCAAAAATAAAATAAATATATCTGAAGCAAAGGGGAAGATATGTCTCCCCTCAAAAACATTATATGATAACAATCGAGATCAATACAAAACTGTTGTAAAATAATGGCAAACCACTTGATCAATTTTGGCTTGTAAATAAACTATCTACACAGTGCATCAGAGAGAAATTAATGTGTTGTCCACTAAAGGTACTGTGTTCGAGTGTTGTGATCATAATGGAAAAGAACCTAACCTCCTCTACTCTGAAACAATGTAAACTCAATGAGCCCCCAACAACATAGAAGTCACTAGAGTCAATGATGTTCACACTAACATATCTCTACACATATGCTAGTTGACTCTCTCCCACAACACTAGGTGATTTATTGAGGAAATAATGAAAAGCATCCCCCCTCCTAGATATCCCAATGAGAAAATAAAAATCCCCTTTTGTGGGTTGGTAATACATATTAGGACCAACCTTGAAAGCCTACATACTATGATACCAACAATAGATTAACTACATTAATAAGCTCATATTCCCCTTGAGGGAATTAGCCTCCTCATAAAACTTGAGGAGGTTAACATCCCTCAAAACGATATGAGTTTGAGTTGTAATAGGACAATGGAACAAATACATCTCCCTCTCCTGAGCCTCCCACTCGCATACAAAGGTATATGGTCAACTTGTTTTTGTTATGGTTGTCATTGATTCACATACAAATATCATTAAGCACATATATCTATAAAAAAAACAATCTATATTACCATGTGTAATATTCATTAAATATTGAACTTAAATTTCTTTGCAAAAACAATGTGTAAAACTCATTGGTACACTAATTTTAAGTAAAGGCATCATTCCTAGTATGCTACAATTTTATTGGTGCATCGAGACTATTATATTATACATTTATACAAACTCACCATTCATGGTGCTCTTAATTAAAAGTTCACACAACAATTATTTTGATCATTTTTAACAATATTATCAACAATTAATGTGATTTAACTACCAATACACCATGTTTACATAAACACATTGTATTCTACACACCATAGTGTTTTCGAGTGCCTTGATAACTAGAGTTCATTAAAAATGATAGAGAGCGCCACCACCCCTTAGCATTGCTACCAAGGGGGAGAAGTGCATTGCATCTTATGGGAACACCACTACTAGAGCCTCATATTATTCATTTGTGCACCAAGATGCATGAAAAATTCACGTGTGCAATGTTATAATTGTTCGGTGCATGGAAAATTAAGTGGCTCACAACACAATGCATCTATAAATTTACTAGCACACTGAAGAGCAAAAGAAAAGTATGTTTGTTAAATTTAATTCTCCAACACACTTGTAATGTATTGGAGAACTATGTCTGGTGCGACCTATAAAAGAAACATGAGAAGGTCCGATCCGAAAGCCAGGGACGTGCTACATGGAAAATTTTATAGAAAAATGAAAAACAATCAAATAATGCCTGAATTTAAATTTTAAACCTTTGAAAATGCAATTTAACGGATAACATTCAATTCACGTAACCTCTTCTCCGTCGAGGAGGTATAGTTGTCACAAAAGAAAAATGAAAATTTGGCACTGTTTGCAAAATTACAAAATAAATGGAAATCCATTGTGGAAGAGAAGGAATTGAGAAACTCAACAATCTGGTAGCACCACATAAAGGGGGATTTCTAGAGGAATAGTGAGCATTGGTTCGTATATGGCTTGAAGCATTGAATGAAAGTTAGAAATGAAATTTTAGTTAGGTGATTTTTATTTTATTTTACCATACCATGGTGTACCTTGTATCCTGATGCATCAATGCATGTATAGTTAGAAGGTACACTGGTAACACACACACCCACAATAATTTTTATGAATCTACTCTAATGTTCTTGGTAATGGTATGCACTAGTCTATGTTACTATATTAGTTATGGACATTTTTTTGAAAAAAACAATATTTAATTACAAAATATTTTAATCCAACTTATTATATGTTTTAGGGTTACATATGCTCTTAGTTAAATCTATTTGGTGCACACACAAGATTTTTTTTGAAAAATTAAACATCTAGCATGGTGAACATGGTATGGTTGTGCACTAGTGTTATTTAATATATTGGGCACACTAACAAGGATTTCTCAAAAAATGGTTGATTTTTTTAGTACTATATGTTAACCTACCTTGGTGCTTGTGGTGGGGTTATGCATTGATGTGAGAGTTAAGGAAGTACATTGGTACAAAAATTTGGTTGAAATGCACTAAAAAAAGTATTTTCTAAAACCTTTGACGGACTTTTCAATTACTTCTTAATTAACTTAGTAAGCAACTGAAGAGTGTGCATTTAATTATCAATTAGAGGTCATATTTTACTTACGAACTATCGTGCACCGTATATGAAAGTATAATGTTGTAATTGACAATGAGTTGTAGTACTTTCAAATGAATATCACAAAGAAAGATACCAAAATGCTTTAACAAGTCACTGAAGTAAACTATGCTAAATCCACACTTGCATAAATGAAAGCTCACATTGCAGGAGAGTAAATGGAACTCTTGCAAGAAAGTAAATCACACTTGCGGAAAAGTAAATCACTCTTGCACGTAAGTTAAAAACTCAGAAGCTTTGTTAAGCAAGGCAAATAATGGATGAGCAATTTGTGAAATTTTTTCAATAAAGCGACGATAATAACTAGCATATCTTAAGAAGCTTCGTACATGTTTTTGCGAACACGGAGTCGATAAATTTAATATTACCTTGATTTTTGTCAGATCCACTTGGATTCCTTTAACTAAGATGTGGTGTCCTAATATGATGCCATCAGTTAACATCATTGCACATTTTTCATTGTTGAGGGAAATCTTCGATTCTTTGCACCTTATCAATGTTTTCTCTAAGTTTTATAATGCCTCATCAAATTTGATGCCATATGTTGTGAAGTCATCCTACATATTTCCACACAATCATGAATTAAATAAGAGAATATACCAATTACAGCTCTTTGAAAGGTGGCAGAGGCGTTACATAACCGGAATGGTATAACACGATAGGAAAATGTCCCCCATGGACAAGTGAAAATTGTTATTTCTTGGTCATCAGGTGGGATTTGGATCTAGTTATACCCACTAAATCCGTCGAGGAAAGCAAATTATTTCTTCCCTGCTAACGTATCCAGGACTTGGTCAATGAATGGGAGTGGGAAATGGTCCTTATGTGTTTCTTTTTTGAGTTCTCTATAGTCCATGCAAATTCTTCATTTTCCATTCTTCTTTGGTACCATGATGAGAGGGTAGACCCATTGGGTGTCATAAATTGGATAGATAAAATTGGTTGTGAGCAATTTTTGTAGCTCTTCCTTAACTATGTCCTTTAGTGTGGGATTCATTCAACGTTGTAGTTGGTGTATGGGTCTATATCCTTACTTAATTTATATGTGGTGTGTGCATAAGTCAGGATGGATTCCCTTCATGTCAAATTAGTCCTAGGAAAATGCATCATTGTGATTTTGTAGTACTCTAACCAACCACTATTTTTGTTTTCAAGTCAATCCCTGGTTGATTTTCAAGGTTTTCCCTGGGTTGATTTCTATAATTACTGTAAGGGACCCTTGATATTTTTCAAGTGGGGATTCATGCTCTATGGGTGAGATGCTTATTGAGGCTAGATAATCCCGTGTTTTCAGTTGCATAACATGCTCAAGAGCATGTGAGTTTGTTAAGGAATAAGAAGCTATGAAATCATTGATTTCATTATCCTTTGTTTTCTCTCTGATGGCTAAGTATTGATCTATAGAGAGGACTTGATGAACTTCTCCTTCTTCATCACTATTGTCTATGTCGACCTAGAGTGGTGTTTCAAAATCTATACGTGATTTGGCGAGATTATATAGGGTTAATTTTTTTGTAGAGGTCCCATGGGATATGGCCATCTTTCTTGACCTACAACCGATGTAAGCATCATCGGTGGCCAACCAAGGCATTCTCGGGATTAAAGGATACCCTCCCAAAGAGGTTTTGGGTTGTAGGACCATAAATTCAACGAGATATACCCATGGATATATGGAGATCACTATGTCTTCTAAGATTCCCTCTGGTTTAATAGTTGATATGTTAGCAAGATGGAGTATGGTTGGGGTTTCCCTAAGGCTAGTGAGTCCTAAGGCTTGCATGGTCTCACACGTCATGACATTCATTGTAGCACTGAGGTCAATTAATGTGTTGCTAATCAGGGTATTATTAATTTACACATTAACTATCAGACTTCCAAGGTCAAAGTGTTTGGCTGTGAGAACTTTTGTTTTCTACCAGGTTTCCTTAAACAAATTTCTCGAACTGCTTTTGAATAAATAGGCACATCCTTGATGTCATGGAATAATGGTATTTTAACACACACATTCTTGAGTTCCCCCAAGAAGTCAAACTCAGGTTGAGTAAAAGGTTTTTCTAGGTTTAATCTTTCTAGATAGGGTGGGTTTTGAAGTTCAGGGTGGGAATTAAAAGCTTTCAAAGTTTCCTAAGATTGTTTTTTTTTTTCTTCATTCCAAACATACTCATTCAAATATTCAATATGAATACAAGGTTGGGCCTTGGTTAGTATCTTGTTCGATCAAAGGTGGATATCATTGCATTCCAGGGAAGAGATGGAATAGGTAGGGTAGAAAGCAAGTCCTAAAACTTGTGTTGGCCTTTCATTATTAGGGTTAGGGATGGGTTATGGAGGTAATTGTGTTCAAGGGATTATGTGGATTCCTTCATCTGGGGAGGGGGAAGAAGTTGCATGGGTGGCTATGTCATGGGTTGTTGAGGTCCTTCTAAAGTGGGATTTCTCCACCGATGCTTCCATAGTTGGTTTGGAGGAGGAGGAGCCACCCATTGTTGTGTTGGCATACCCCATGGTTGAGAAGCATATTGCATGGAAGAGTTTGTCCAATATGAATAAAAATATTGATATTGGTCTTGAATCATACCTTGAGGTCTAGTTTCCATGGTCACTTCTGAGAGACAAAGCATAATTGCTCTGGTTCCTTAGATTTTTGATAGATAGATTTCAGTCTTGGTAGGTAAGGATCGATAGTTTCAAGTATCATGGTCCTCACTACATATTCCATAAACCTCAATTTGATCGAACAAGCATTCTTTCCATGGGTGCTTCATTCTGCATTTTGGGAAAAATATGGCCAAATCTCGTTCAATCTCTTCTTTCTTCTTATTCATTTGTAGTGTATTCAAATGGGAGCTCAAGGAACTAAGTAAATCCGTATTAAATTCCTCCAACATGTTCCCAATATCTACTCTTGTGACTCCACATCCAATAGTCTTGTCATATCTTACGAGTATATCTCTTGGTCCTTTCCCTGTTTTTGAAGTACCCCTGGAATATTTGTGACAAATCTCCAAGATAATATTGTATTCTAACTGAGAAAACATATATTCCTCCCATCGGGTTTAAAAGTTCAATGTAATCATCTCAAATTCCTCTCAGGAATAAGACACGTCGTGCCTCGGGAGACAAATCTCCTTTCCTTTCCCTTTGCAAATTATAGTTGAATCTTTCGACGTAATCTTCAAGGTTGTCATCTTCATGGTGTGTCAGCCTAAATACTTCCTCCCTCCTTTATTTATCCTTACAATAATTTTGGTAATTTTCTAGGAATCTCTTCGTAATTTGGTCCCATGTATAAATGTTGTCCTTTTCGAGGCTCGTGAACCAATGTAGTGCAACATTCTTGAGTGTGGTAGGAAAAAGCTTCAATTTCTGGTAATCCTACACATAATCATAACTTCTGCAAAGTACGTCAAATTCAAAGAGGAAGGTGTTGGGATCTTCTTTAGATAGACCATGAAAATTCGGCAAGGCTGAATGAGGGATATTCTTATTTTGGTCTCTTCATTTGATCCTCTAATTGGAAATCCAAAATAAAAGGTTTCCTCCTAGACAACTCCATGTTCCATTTCTCTCAGAGGGTTGTATTTTGTCTCTAAAGGTGCTTCAGGAAAGATGAATTCCTCGAAGTGGTATTGTTCACTGATCAGATCTTCCGAAAGTGGAACTTCTATGTACATCGACCCTTGTACGGTCTCAGACTCTTGAGCAGATGGTTTAGGTCTCCTTTTGGAAATGGAACTTGTTGTAGGTGATATATAGTTTGGTTGGTTGTGCTCCTTTCCCTCTTGAGATTGACCTGCACTATTATCTTTTTAGGAATTTTTGGATGAACTAATGAATCTACCTTGTTGATGTCTAACTCTATGCATACAAACAATTAGAAAAAAAATTCTACAAACTACTGGAAATAAATCATATTACTCAATGTACTAAAATGAAAATTCACATAATATAAAAACAACTACACTTTTGACACATCCCCTGCAACGACGTAAAAAATGACGGAATTTTCAATTACTACCTAAGTAACTTAGTAAGAAATTGAAGAGTTTGCATTTAATTATCAACCCGAGGTCGTATTTTACTTACGAACTGTTGTGCACCATATATGCAAGTATAATGATGTAATGTCCAATGAGTTGTAGTAATTTCAAATGAATATCACAAAGCAAGATACCAAAATGATTTAACAAGTCACCAAATTGAACTATGCTAAATCCGCACTTGCATAAATGAAAGCTCATGTTGTAGGAAAGTAAATGACACTCTTGCAAGAAAGTAAATCATAGTTGTTGAAAAGTAACTCGCTCTTCCAGGAAAGTAAATCACACATGCGAAAAAATAAATCACTCTTGCAGGAAAGAAAATCACACTTATGGAAAGGTAAATTACTCTTGTTGGAAAGTAAAGGTGACTTGTCCAAGTATTAAAGTGATATTGATTATTGTGATAGCTATGTTATGGATCAAGTACCTCAAATTATAGGAATCAAACCACACTATGCTTGTAAAAGAGGAAAATAAGTTATCTCAATTACCAAACCACATAGTTGTTAATTAGAAAGATAGATGCAAAGTTGCAGCAGTGAGGGTTGTAGCAACCAAAGTTGCAGCAGCCAAAGTTGCAACAACAAGCATTACAACAACACAAGTTACAAAAACCAGAATCACAACAAGGTAATACTAATGCTACAACAAAGTTAAATAGAGGAATTGTTGGAAAGAAATGAAAATGAAAGAAAGATGTTACAACTACACTTCAACCATTTGAAAAACAAAGTTCAAAAATGTCCTCATAAAGTGGCGGTGACAGAGTTACAACAATGAGGAAACAACAAAGTTGCAGTGCAATGCTTTTATAGAGGAATTGTTGAAAACAAATAAGGAAGAGTAACTACAACTACTTGCTTATCAATCAAACATCATTAAGTTGGAATGTTAGCAATCAAGAGCTACAATAATAGAAAACAACAAGATGTTAATGAAGGGATGGTTGGAAATAAATAAGAAAACAAAAATAAAATTATAACTACTTCTACGAACTGTAAAAGATACAAATAGTATCAAGCTAAGGAGGGGGCCATGCCTCCTTAAATGAGGTGTTGGTCTAAGAATGCATTAGATGCTTAACTGCTCAACATGCCATCAATTGAATAGGAACGAAACAAAACTTTGATTAACTGAAAAGATGGATCTTCAATACAATTCCATCTTACAAACTATATGTTGATTTTATTCTCCTCCCTAGATCAGAGAGAGCGGGCATATTTATACAAAATGACTACTTCTAAAGAGAGCTAAGAATATCGATGGACAATCATGAGGATCAGGATGTCTCATTGTTAAATTGTATTTTCTAAAAGAAGGCAAAAATCAGGTGTGTGCAGGTTAAAATCGAACACAACTGGTGGTGGTTGAGTTGTCCTTTCCATATTTCCACCCAATTTCCTTCATTGTATTCCAGAGTGGTTGTTGGTTGATTGGTCATTTCCTGGGGACAGTTGTATGGTCAACTGGTGAGTTTTTGCATAGTTGCAACAACGATCTAGTGATAGTTGCGCCATCGTGAGTCACAACACTGGGAGTTGCATCAATGGGTGTTGCAGCAACGACCATAGTTGCAACATTGGGAGTTGCAACAACTACACCTGAAAAAGAATTACAACTCTCATGTTGGGAAGTTTCCTGCACAACTTGTTCCTATAAAACATTGTTAGCACAAAAAGTAATAATCTCTTGAAAAAATGTATATGAATAAGTATTGGAAATGGCATGTTGGGTGAGCGTTTTTACCTTAAACAAAATGTTTCATTGTGGATGGAAAGTGTTATGAATATGGAAATGAAAATGGGAAAAAGGTGAGCAAAACGTATTGGACGGGTGCTAAAAATATGTCAATTTGAGCACCCTTCCACCTTTTACTACTCACCTCTACTAAAAACCTCTGTTAAAAATAGAGAGGGAGAAGTGGTTTCGTAAAAAACTCCACTAAATGGTGTTTTCCTTATAGTGATATCCCCTTGTATTAGGCCAACATCACAACTTTCCTAAGTACTCCCTCCCAAAGATGATCCCATATGTGAATGTCTTTGCATCCTCTCCAAATGGTGGTGGTTCCAATACTAGTGGTTCCAACATCTCCTAAGGTAAACACAAATTTTCAATGTATATTATCCTTAGTGATAACAACATCTTATCCGGTGTATATGTACCCCTCCCTACACTTAAATCATCATACAATTGTATCTACTTCAAATAATTTAATAAAATTTTGTAAGGCAAGAACTTAGACATTTTTCATGCCTCCGACCTCCTACGTTGACTCCTTTTAATGTTGTTCCTCTTCTCCATGTGGTTTATCTATTGGGGGAACACCTCCTTCTACTTCTTATAGCACCAACTCTTAATGTCACTCCTTCTTCACCTCTATCCACCCTCCTCCTGCCACCTCTTGATGTCACTTCATGTGCACCTCTACCCACCCTCCTCTTGCCACCTCTTGATGTCACTTGTTTTTCATTTCTATCCACCCTCCTCCTCTATGCTCTTACATGATGACCTATTGGTTAGTCATTATCATGTTAAATATTCCCTTTAATCACATCTCTCCCAAATGTTAGCTTCATCTCTACATCCTTGGACCAACACATCCTTACATATGGATCATGTACATATGACTCATTTAAGATCTCTTGAACCTCTCTAATATGCATGCATATGGCTCAAGTATGACCCCTCTCTTTAATACCCTATCAATATTTTTATCCTCACTCTTATGCAACTCATCTCTCCCCCTCATTTTGTGATTCCATC
Source organism: Picea engelmannii (assembly GCA_009831015.1). Classification (NCBI taxonomy): domain Eukaryota; kingdom Viridiplantae; phylum Streptophyta; class Pinopsida; order Pinales; family Pinaceae; genus Picea; species Picea engelmannii. The sequence goes on along the minus strand of ML782764.1, from coordinate 601,845 downwards.
CAATCCTTTGAGCCTCATATGTATCCTCCCTTGTGGGCCCAATCCACTTATTTGCAAAAAAATAATGTAGACTCGTGATAACAATAAGTTTGTTCCTACCAAAATTCCCACTCCCATCTCTTTGGATATATGATTGCACCAAGAGGCGATTTATACAACCCGGTATGAAGGATATGTGTAATTCCATGCTCAATGTAGATTTAACCTTGGCATTTAAAAATAATAATAAAATATTAATAACAAAAAAAAAGTTCAATGGTAGACTTAAGTAAAACACCAAAATAAATGCTTAATCTCTCACTTATAGCTCCCATTAAACACATTTTATGTTTATAAAATTAAATTTGTTTTATATTCGTTTAGAAATAAGTAATTTAATGTGCAACCAATTCTATTATCAAATATTTTCACAATTTAAAAGAAATTAAATATCATATGACTTAAGTGTCTCAAGTGAGAAGAGAGGGGAACTTGAGGAAGGATTTCACCTTAAAAAATTGGATTCCTCATGGCGCTTGATATATCTGGAGTTATAATGGAACTATGTTGATTACAATGCATGCATATAGGTCCACACATGTGAATCTCCCCAATCACAAAGTGTCTCCTCTAGGCATCCCCTCATTATATAACAAATTAAAAATCATCATGACCCTAGTTTTGATCAAGTTGCAAATAGAGTGTGATAACCCCATCACAAACTTGTATAGGTTGGTGATCAATGACTCCATTAGAACATAATCATTCACCATATAAATGTCCCTCTTCTTATTCACCCATCCTATCATATATATCTACACCCTATTCGAATTTATAGGCTACAACATCATCATTCCATGCCCAACGATACACACTCCCAATAACTTATATACATGCTCCAACATAATCATCATATCCATTAAGGGGAACCTGAATAGGTTCACCTTTGGATCCCAATATCTCACTATATCCCTCCCTATGCCATACTCAAATTGTAGTGTCAATACTTTCAATGTCATTGTTGACCTTTATAGCTCACTCTTCAACATTTCCATTTCAAGTTCCAATGACTTTGTCACCATTCCTTATATCAAATGTAAATATAATTGCCTATTCTCCACTAAATCTATCTATAAAGTACTTATTTATACCTCAACACTTCCTCCCTCACCTTGGATCCACATTTTCATGCATCAAATCAAAGAAAATATAGTTCAATTTCTCTTTTCGAAATAAAAATTTATGTGTGTAGCCATCTTATTTATTTTCCCACCCATGCACCTTGTTTTCCCATTTTTTTGGTTCATTATCATGGTTTTCACTAAGACTAACACAACTTTCCCTAAATATTTGAGCTATACACCACATATAATCACTAATTTACCATTTTCTTCCCCCTATTCTATTTATTGAATTCTCAATTGAGGTACCACCATTGTAAACAATTGTGATCAGCTTTGAATCCACTGTATACCACATTTCACAACAATATTGCTTCTTTTAGTCCATTTCTAACATTCTCCCCCCCTAAATTTGCAAACTAAATAAATGGTTGAGGTTGATTTTCACATGAATTTTTAGCACCAATTTCATTGCCATTCATGGATGAATCTACCAAAAATTAGTTGTCTTAGGGTTTCCCATTGAAATTTTGGGGATATCCTTGCCATCACCTTGCCATGGATTAAAATTTTCAAAATGCACTGGGTTTATAGTACCAAGACCTACCTTACCATGTTGGGTTTTTTTTGATCCCATTGTTTCTCCTCGGTTTGAAAACTATCATTGTATGGTGGTTTTCCATTTTCCTCCTCTAGACTCCCATGAAAAAGTGAATGAGAATTTTCCTCTTTTTCCCATTTTAACCCTTCTTGTATTGCACCTTATAGGGTATTTGGCATGTTTTCACCTCACTAGATCCAATTTCTCACATAATTTGAACACCCCAAGTGATTCTTCCCTCTCAATCATCCATATGATAATTTTTCCCTACTTTTGACTCATTTTCCCCCTTTCCCCTGTCTAGGGAATAACACAGCTTCTTAAGCTTTAAAAATACACCCCTTGAAAAATTTTGACCTCTTAACACATCCATGCATTCAACTATTCTCAATTTTCTCTTTATTACCCATTTCCCCCCTTCAAACTGAACCACACATAGAACCATCTATTTCACTTTTAGGGTACCTCCTCTTTAACGTTTTCTTCCTTAAAACCTCCCTTATCTTGTTTTACCCTTGTCCCTTACCAAACCTTTTGGTATTATAATTTATCAGCTTAGGACTTGGTCATATATTGCATCCTTGTATGACCCATCCCATTTCAACTATCTCATGAGCTATCTCTCCCTTGAAGTCATAGCCTTCTACCTTCTCTTCCTCTCCCTATTTAATATGATTTGTTATTGAGAAACATATGTTTCTTACTATAGGATTAGTGGTTATATGGTCCATAATGACACTTGTTCTTCAACTTGGTGTAAGTACTTACTTTTTTCATTGATGTTTTTCTTAGATGAAGAGATATTAAGGATTCACATGGATCAATCTATTCAATCACAAAGTTGGAGCATAGTATAGGGAAGTGCATCGTGCCCATGCATTGGTCATTCAAACATATGATAGAAGCCATGTATACCCTATGGCATCAACATCCGTATGGTGTTTGAAGAACCCTAATGTTCCTCTGATTTATATAATCATTTATTTTCTCTTGTGATCTACTAATCATATTTCTAAATACTCTTACAACATAGGTGACTTAGCCAATTCTTTATAAGCTTCCCATGTTGGCTTCTTCTTGGATTTCTTTCTTGCAGTTTAATAGTTCATTGGTGTTTGGGATGTTAATAGTTGTAACTTATCCCTCTTTGTGTAATTTTCCCTTACTCTCATCAAACACTTCTCCTCTATTACCATAGGACATATTCTTAGGCATTTGGATGTTGATGCTAACTCACTTATTTGAAATATCTTAGACAAATTCTTACCGACTAGTTACCTTCAGCACCACTTGGATATGCTTTTTTCATTATCACTTCTAACCAATTCCACACATTGCATCGACTTAATATCAAATAAGCGAGAGTATTCTTATTAACTTGCTCACTCATTTTCAACATCTATGTTTCATCTTAGATTAGTTTATTACATGTATGAATTAAGCATTAGATAGGCTTGATTTCTCACTTAATTTTTCTGTTATCATTTGATTATTTTTATCACTTTGTTCTTTGATTACATAAACTTGATTTCTCTTCCCTTCTCTTGTCAAAATACATAGACTAATTTCTTGGATTTTCTTGCATATTGGTATGTCACACCTTTTAACTTGACTTCATGTTTGTTTGATATGTTTTTGCTTACATGCCTATTATATGCCCATACTCAACACCCACTTAGTATTTCCTATGTACTCAAAACCATGAGTAGGTCACTTGTATTGGTCATTGGACAAATGGATATGTTTTATAGTGGTTCAATTGTTGTGATTGAACACTCATGGCTTATTTTTTATTCCAAGGGAAATATTACAATCACCCTCTCCCCTTCTCCCCTTCTGATTGCTTGCTTTAACTTCCTCCTTTTGTTTGATGCTCATGATTGTTTTCCCTCTTTAATGTTGATATTGCTTCTCTCTTTTTTTTTATTGTTTTATTTTCTTACATGTTTGACTAAGGCCATGTAACAAGTCACAAATTATTTGTGTTGATTGTTCATTGCTTTTCTCGTGAGGGTGAAACATAGCACATCTTAATTTTGCAATGAATTTTCTAGGTGTTACTAGCTTTGGGGTGATACAAAGGCCCCTAAAACATGGAAATTCTTATGTACTTTTAACCATCCACCCTTGATATAACCAAATTATTTTTTAATACTCAACATTGTTGTTTATGACCCTACTGAATATTTGTTAGAGTACGAGTAACTCACCCTCACTTTGCCTTAATTAAGCCTTTCCTAATCTCAAGCATTTAATTGTGAAGAATTTAACCTTTTGAACTATTTTTAAAATCTTCTAATCCATTATGGTTGAACCTCATGGCTCCACATTCCATTAATTAATTGGGATGAAATTGGTGTTTTAGGATGTTTGAGTTTCCCTTTCTGACCAATTTTTCATGTTCATGTCCTTATTTTATTAATTTTTTATTTGGTCAACTAATTATCATCCATTCTTTTCTTTTTTTTCTAATTTCTCTCTTCACCCTCATTTTTCTATTTAAGCATCATCCCCTCTTTGGAATCAACCTCTCCACTAAGTAATTTTGTACTCCAAATGATTGTTGTGATTCTATTTGGGTTTTCTCTTGTATATTCTCTCCTCTTCTCGAGATCCTCCTTTCTCAAGACTTTGAAGGGGATCTCCACTCTTCTTTTTACATTTTTCACAGATTTGATGATTTGGGTTCTCTTTTGAATTTTGTTTAGTGTTCTTCACATCATTAGGGAATTTTTGAACCCCTTTTAATCTTCCCCTTTCTTTCTATTTTCCCATTTTATTTTCTTATTTCTTCTCTTCCCCTTCTATAATTTACCTTCCCGAATCTCTCATATCCCCCTTTTTTCCCTTTTCTTTGTTATATCAAGATTACCACACTTATTCATTTTCACCATGTTTGCGAACTTTCGGCTCGCAGACTTTCGGACTTGTGTTATGTTCTCTCTACCCATATATCAGTCCACCCAACACTTAGTTTATTTTTGCATCACGAGCTTTTGGAGTTTCAAACTCGTGGACCTACTTGCTATACTTCCACTTCTCCCACAGTTCACCCGACGTATTTCAACACTTAGCCATTTTATCTATTCAGATTTTCAGACTCACAAACTTGCCTTTCCATTCTAATCTCTCACTCTGACTCTCCATCGTCACGTTTCCCTTCTTTCACATTTCTCAAGTCACATTTAATGCTATCTTTATGGACTTAACTACTAAATTCATTTATGAAATGGTTGTTAATTAATGGTGTTTATATCGAGGCTAGTCATATTTATTTCGAGTTAATGCTTCCTTTGAAAGAAAATCTAACTTAAAATCATTTTAGTGTGCAAAGTAATATTACAAGAAAAATTAGCCAGCTCCGCGAAGTTAGTCATGAAAAAACAACAGTTCTGTGAAGATACCTTGAACCTTTTCGCCAGAGAAGAGAAAAAATATCATTGGCCACGGTCGTATTGGTACCATTCAGATCTATTGGGTAAAGAAAACAACAAGGTGTGGACTTTAGGGATAGTTCTCGCAGGTTGTGTCCCCGAAGTATTTGAATGCAAGGACATCATCACCTGGTGCATTGACAAGTTTATCGAGAACAAGTTGTGATGTTTGCAATAAAGGTTTCGGCAATGACAAAGAAAATGAGAAAGCAAGAAAATTTATCTTCCCCGAGCCACATCAAACAACTAAAGTCATGTTGGATTGAAAGAATAAATGTATTGAAAGGATTGTCAACTCAATTCACTGTTTTTTCAAGAAGGAAGACGAAAGCATACTAAAAAATTCTTGATTTAGGTATCTATGGCACCACTGTTGAAGTCTCAGACCCTAAGTATATCTCAAATTAAATGCTCATGACTCAACAACATTTCAAATGGAAAGTTGAATAATTAAAAAGGGCATCAGTTGAAAAGTTTGATAATATGATTGAATTCACACATGATTATATTGACAACTGGCTTGTCGAGTATACTAATAAAAACGAAGATATTGAGAATACATTGCAAAATTTATCTATTGATATTAGAGAAATCGAAAAGGAGTTGTTTAATATTAAATTAAAACAAGAAGTGACCATTTCCCCGTTAAGGGAATATATTCAAGAATGGTTAAACAACTCAATTTCCAAGATTTCTAAAATACCAGCAAAAGCAGTTACGACCGGTAATCAAACCACAACAAGCAAGGGTACAAAAGAATAAAAAAAAATCAAATGAAGGAGAGAGATTCCATCATAGTAAGTCCATGTTGATCACATACTTCTTCCTTTATCAGTTTTTCATCCAATTATTCTCCTTCTTTAACTAGAAAAATATAACCAAATCATGTTAATCTTTTGTTTGTCTTCTTTCCAGATCCTGATGTTCAACATCCTCCCACGTTCTTCTTTATATTTCCTACTTTCTTGTACATGTTTGATTTATGGTCTGCGGGAGCCCCAATCGCATTCCTTTGGACAAATTCTTTTAATTTCAAAATGTTGTAACATACATTATTATTTTGAGAAATCCCATAGAACTAATGTTGGAGTTACTTCACACACACCTAGGATTTATTTTTCCTAAGGTTTTTTCTTGTTTATCAGTCATAATTAGTCATTATTCAGTCTCCTATATCTTAGGGGAGAATATTCCACCTGGAGAATATTCTCTTTCAGCTGACACTTCAGTTTGACTAGTTGAGTTGAGTTTAGATGTTGCATTGGTTTTGTCACCATGCAACATTGGGATAATCACCATGATAATTCAACCTTACCTTGGTATCATCACCAGAATGATGCATTACCCTTGATTCCCTGAGTTAACTCCTCACTACTCTTTGTTCAATCAGTTAACTGAAGACTACTTGACTAGTTAACTCAACTAGGTGGCAGTTCACTCTCGTAACTACCTCAGAGGCTAGACTAGGTGGAAGTTCACTCCCATAACTGTTGGTGTGTGTCCATATCACTCTAGAACACCACTATGGCACATTGGTTCTCCTCCAGTGTGCACTCATTGAGTTATACATAGTATATCATGTGTAAATTATTCATTATTCACAATGGTTAATGAGAATTCTTTCATTCTTTCTCTCCTTCTTCTTCTTTCTCAAATTCTCTTTGCAAATGTGTGTATTATTGTTTAGTTAGATATATTTTTTGCAAGTTCAACACATTTACATGGTATCAGAGCCGACGGACTACTAAGCAAAAGCTACACCAAATTTATGTGTAGGTACATAGATTGAAGACAACAGAAAGATGGATTTCCAAAAAGAATCCATTCGTACACCTTACAACTATTTTGCATGGAAGGGGAAAATAGCCATACATATCCAAACCAGAGGGTTGTATAGGTTAACCTTGAATATAGATACAAAACCAACATCAGCCATAGAAAAATTCAAGTATTTAAATCACATGGATGAGGCACTTAGAACAATTTGCAGTCTTATTTCTCTTGATCTCCTTTTTCATATATCTTCCTGTAAGACTCCCAATGAAGCCTGGACCACCTTGGAAGGGCTCTTTGGTAAACAGGATGAGATGAGGGGACACATCCTGGAGGTGGAGCTGCTCACATTGGATCCAAAAAGCTTCAATAATATCCAAGATTTATTTACAAAATTCAAGGATTTATTGTCGCAACTCAAAGATTGTGGGGTTGATAAATCGAAGGAGGAGAAACAAATGGTTCTCACCATTCTCTCCAAGCTTGGTTCTGAATTCTATGTATTCGTATCCAAATTCCATACTGTCATATTCACCTCTGGAGCCACCTGGAATATTCCTTCTCTTGAGGACTTTATCGAATCCCTCACACAAGAGAAAACCAAGCTCATCAATATGGGAACAGTCAAAGGCCCAAAGGCGCATGCACTCACTGTGCATGATGGCAACCAAAAATATCATAAATCTAAAGATAAAGATAAATGGAAATCCCATGCACATCCAAAGAAGGAAGGGTACACAAAACCCTTCACCGATGCCTCTGGATCCAAAGGGGAAAAGGGGAGAAATGTACGCACTGTCACAAAGGATTCCATTTAGAATCCACATGCATGAAAAAACAAATAGATTTGATGTCTCAAATACTTCAGCAAAACAACCTTGGAGATCATATCCCCGAGGGTGCCAAGAAGAAGAAGCCAAAAGATATGAATTCCAAGAAAGGAAATTCTAGCCATGCCTTGATTTCCATCAACTCCTCTCCCGATGCTTGGATCGTAGATTCAGGAGCATCACAATAGATGGATGGCTCTGAAATAGTCTATTTTTCATTGGATGCATGAAAAGGTCCTCATATTCTGATGGGGGACAACTCTTCTGTTGAAGTCACCGAAAAAGGAAGGATTGAACTCACCAATGGAAGCTTTGAGAATGTGTTGCACGTTCCCAAAATTTATGTCAACCTTCTCTCTGTGTATCAGATGAAAAATTTCGACACTGGAAAGAAATTCATATTCAGTCCAAGTTCCATGGACATCTACGACATGCAAACCAACTCCAGGGTTTCTACCAGTGAGGTAAATCATCAGTTTAGATTGTATACCTTTTCTAAATTCATTGAACCTAATTATGCTTTACTGCTTACTCATGCTGATGAAAGTAGTAGGATATGGAACAAAAGTTTTGGACATTTGAATTTTATATACATGCAACATCTTAGCAAGAAAATATTGGCTGATGGTCTACCAGAAATCCATTTCTCCAAGGGAGTGTGTGAGGGATGTATTCTCGGGAAACACCCTCAAGAGAAATTCGACAAGGGAAAGTCTTAGAGAGCCTCCACACCTTTAGATCTGATCCATAGTGACCTCATGGGTCCTTTTCCACATCCATCAATAATAAAAGAAAGTTTTGTTCTCATTTTTGTTGATTATTTCTCACGTTTTACATGGATCTACTTTCTCAGGAAAAAATCCGAAGTATTTCAACACCTCAAAGATTTCAAAGCCCTAGTTGAGACACAGTCTGAAAAGAAGATCAAAGTCCTTCGAACTGATAACGGGGGAGAGTATATAAATCATGAGATCCATAATATTTTCCATGAGGTAGGGATTTAGTTGCAGCACACAATTCCCTATACTCTGCAACAAAACGGAGTTGCTAAGTGGAAAAATCGATATCTAAAGGAGATGGAATATTGAATGTTGCATGCAAAGTCTCTATCACAAAGACTATGGGCCGAAGCACTTATATATGAAACACACATCCAAAATAGATCCCCCCATAGATCTATCAAGGATAAGACCCCCTATGAGGCTTGGAGCGACCTCAAACCGGAGGTGACCCACTTTCACATTTTTGGTTCACGTGCATAGGCTAGGATTCCCCCTAAAAAGAGGAAGGCACTTGATCCACAGAGCAATGAGTGCATTTTTGTTGGATACCCCGACGGTGTGAAGGGATATCGACTTATTTATCTTTCCTCATTCTAGCTCATCATTGAGCGTAGTGTCCAATTCGAGGAAAGTGCCTTGCATGCATCTCAACAGTCACATGCAGGCACCTTCATTCTTCCACCTATCCAAGATGATGAGCATGCACATGCTGAATCTTCTTCAGACGATATTTCTGATTCAGAGGACTTGGATTATTCAGATTCAGAGTCAATACAATTGGATGCAGAGTCAGAGCATCCATATGTAGTTGTAGAGACAGAGAAGAGGCCCAAGTGGGCATAAACTAATCTTCAGGATGTAGTGGATCTCGTTGGTGATCCAGCCGATACTAGGAGGACTCAATCTGATTTCGAGGAACCTCCTGTTGCACTCACTGCCATTGAACCATTTCCCTCCAGGCATCTTTTCTTGGTTCAATATTCATATATACAGTCTTACGGCGAGGCTGCTGGAAATCCCTTTTGGGAATCCGCCATGCAGGAGGAGTACAACTCCCTCCTCAAGAAAGATAATTGGGATCTGGTTCCCCTTCCTTCTAGGAGGAAACTTGTCAAATGCAGATGGGTCTACAGGACCAAGAGCACAGCGGATGGACAGATCAACAAATACAAAGCCAGGCTTGTGGCCAAATGCTTTCAGCAGGTTCATGGTATTGACTATGATGAGACCTTCGCTCTAGTAGCGAAGATAGATTCCATACGATTGGCACTTGCCATTGCGACAACCAAGGGATGGGAAGTTCATCAGATGGACGTGAAGAATATATTTCTTCATGATGATCTCTCTGAGGAGATCTATATGGAGCAGCCCCAGGGATTTATGCAGGTTTCATCTTTGTTCTGTCGACTGAAGAAGTACCTTTATGGACTCAAGCAGGCTCTGAGGGCATGGTATGCCAAGATGGACTCCTACCTGTTGTCATAGAACTTTGTATGTTGTAAATCAGACCCAAATGTCTACATGCTTAGGATGGTTGATTCACTTCTACTTTTATTTATGTTCGTTGATGATTTATTGATCACCGGTTGCTCGACTTCAGTGATTGTTGCAGTCAAGAGGATTCTACATGACAGGTTTTTGATGACGTACATGGGTCCGCTACACTTCTTCCTTGGACTCGAGATTAGTCAGGATGCATTAGGAATCAAACTGTCTCATGTCAAGTATGCACAAGATCTCCTTGAGAGATTTCACATGACAAACTACAAGTCTGATCTGACTCCCTTCCTATCAGGAGTCAAACTTGAGGATGGTGGGGAGACTCCACTGGTTGATAGAAAACTGTACAAACATCTAGTGGGGAGCTTTTTGTATCTCACACACTCTAGAACAAACCTCCCATATGCAGTTGGCGTAGTTTCCAGGTTCATGCAAGAGACACATGAGCTACATTGGAAAGCTGCAAAGCGTATCCTTCGATACGTATAGGGAACCATCACCTTTTGGATTCATTATGAAGCTAACTCTACATTAGATCTCATTAGGTTTACTAATTCTGTCTAGGCTGGCAATAACACTGATTGCAAGTCCACATCTGGTTACTCACTCAATCTTGGTTCTGAGCCTATCTTTTGGTCGAGCAAGAAAAAAGATGCCATTGCTCTATCTTCAGCTGAGGCAGAGTACAGAGGGGTAGTTAACATAACCATTCAGGCTATGTGGCTAAAACATTTTCTCACTAAGTTGGGCATTCATTTTCATCGATCGATCGTCATCTGGTGTGACAACCAGAGCACTCTAAAGTTCTACAGAGATCCAGTTCAAAGCAACAGACGAAGCACATCGAGATACACATGCATTACATCCGAGACTTAGTACACAAGGGCATCATCAACGTACAATTCTATCCTTCAGTAGAACAGATGACATACATCTTCACCAAGACCTTCACTGAGCATAAGTTTCATTCTCTGCGAGGTCGTCTTGGAGTGAAGGACACAGTTGCCTAGCAACTGTAGTTCTTCTTTTTACATACATTATACCTTGAGGGGAGGGGGGTTCCCATGAGGTTTTCCCTCTTTCCTCACTTTATTTCAGTGTATCTTTTGTATTTGGGTACCTAACATGGCCTCGTTGTCGGGACCCATTCTTTATTTTCACCATAGTGATTTTCAGGGGGGGTGTTGGAGTTACTTCACACACACCTAGGATTTATTTTTCCTAAGGTTTTTCCTTGTTTATTATTCATAATTAGTCATTATCCAGTATCCTATATCTTAGGGGAGAATATTCCACCCGGAGAATATTCTCTTGCAGTTGACACTTCAGTTTGACTAATTGAGTTGAGTTTAGATGTTGCATTGGTTTTGTCACCATGCAACATTGGGATCATCACCATGATAATTCGACCTTGCCTTGGTATCATCACCAGATTGGCACATTACCCTTGATTCCCTGAGTTAACTCATCACTAATATATGTTCAGTCAGTTAACTGAAGACTAGTTGACTAGTTAACTCAACTAGGTGGCAATTCACTCTCGTAACTACCTGACAGACTAGACTAGGTGGCAGTTCACTCCCATAACTGTTGGTGTGTTTCCAGATCACTCTAGACCACCACTATGGCACATTTGTTCTCCTCCAATGCGCACTCATTGAGTAATACAGAGTATATCATGTGTAAATTATTCATTATTCACAACGCTTAATGAAAATGCTTTCATTCTTTCTCAAATTCTCTCTGCAAATGTGTGTATTATTGTTTAGCTAGATCTATTTTGTGAAATTTCAACACATTTACAACTAATTCATGATCAATTTTGACTGTATTTTATAACTCTGAATTTTGAGTATAAAGTATTTGAAATTTATCTATCATAATCTTCTTTTGAGATCTATAAGTTTACTCTATAAAATTTCTCTCTTGCAAATGTGCCATCTTCTTTTATTTTGAATGTGATCATAATATTTATTTTCACTATGATGGATGCGAGGATATTTTATTTTCTGCAATGTGTGATGTGTGAGATTCCTGGTCCACTTCTCAGGAATTATCTTCTATAAATACTCTTTTATTTTTCAGCATTTGATTTTTCTTAAGCATTAAAGATTGGACTATATTATGGTCCTATATTATTCTTGATTTGAAAATAATAAAGAATATCATAAGCCAAAGAGGAGTACCACCTCTTTAAAAACGTAGGAGGATTCATATCCTTGTGAGGTTGTCATTTTGGTTCTGATGGATTCAAACGTCAACATGGATGAAAGTTAGGGATGTTTAAGAGAGGCTTCCCTTTCTCGTTCTTGGTTGTTCTCAAATCTCTCATTTTTTTCATTCCTTGGATCCTCTCACTCTTGCTTCTTCTTATCATAGCAATTTGATTCTCTCTCTCTCTCTCTCTCTCTCTCTCTCTCTCTCTCTGGATCTTCTACATTTTTTCCTTCCTTTGGTTTTAATCCATTTGGAACAACATAATATCAGCGATAATTGTATTCTAATAATTCCATACAAAATAATTTTGGTACTTTCTAGGTAGTATATCTTGACTCCTTCCACCAAGGGAAATGAGATGCACTTTTACTTTTCCCATTGTATGTGTTCTTTGCTTTTTATTACTTGCATGGTTTTTTGGTTGATTTTTTAACATTATTTTTATTTCGCAATTGGAGTAGAAAATATATGGCATGCCCGAAGACTCACTCTCTTAGGTCATTTTCACATTTTTTTTTTCTCTCATATTTCTAATTTGTTTAGTCCTCTTAGAATCACATAGGACCACTAAAGACCCACTAAGGAGAAAATCAATATGCCTTTAAAATTCAAGCATGTGTTTTTCTTTTTTGGCATCAATAACACTAGTAATAAAAGGGAAAATAACAACCCCCCCACCCCACCCCCCCACCCACCTCTCTAATTTGTGTTGCTCAATCTATTTTGTGCTAATTAGGAACCATAGTAGAAAAGGAAAACAAATTTTATATTTTCATTTCTTTTAATCTTTGTGAATAAATCTTTACTTTCTCATTCTATTTTACTTAGGTAAGATTTAAATATGCATTTGCATTGCTTTAATAACCTCCTTAATACAATCTTAAATCACACTAAGCTACATTAAATTACTCCATTGATCTAATATTTATCCCTTGTTGACCATCTCCACTCCTCTTTTCCCTATCCTTTTCTTAGTTTATAGAAAAACAAAGTGGCAATTGTCTTTCCATACTCTAAAATCTTGTCCCTTAGATTAGCTTCCCTCGACAATGCTCATGCATCATGTAATATCCTGCTCTAGATGATCATTGCGATTCTACTTGGGTTTTCTCTTTATGATTCTCTCCTCTTCTACTCATCCACTCTTTTATTTGTAAGTTTTCATGAAGTTAATTATTTGGGTCTCTCTTTTAGATTTTTTTGGAGTATTTAACATCACCATGTGATGATCCTTTGGGATGTTCAAGAGAGGTTTCCCTCTCCCACACTGGGGCATGTTTGGAGCACTCGCTTTGAATTTTTCACACACCTTGGATTATTTTGAATCTTTGGCCTTATTTTGGCTTCAAACAATTTGGAGCCAAACAATCGCAGTGAAAAGTTTCCACCAATCACTCCTACATGAGGATTACAATGCGTTCAAGGTAGCATATCTCCTTTTCTATTGAAGGCATTGGGACACTTTTACTTTGTCAATTTTATGTATTATTTTGTTCCTTTTTTCTTGCATAGTTTTGAGTCCATTTTAATAGCATATGTATCTCATGGAGAAAGGGAAACCTTTTCTCTTTTTGAAAATGGAGTAGTGAATCCAAAGTATTCTTGGAGACTCACTCTCTTGAGTCACATAAATAATTTTTATTTTTAGTATAACACAAAGGAACATTAAAGTCCCACAGAAGGAGAAAATAAATCCACCTTTAAGAAGACAATAATATCTTGTGCACCTAATCACAACATAGGTAGTATCTTTGTAATAAGGTCATGTACATACAAAATCCTCCTTTATATAATAAATTCCTAGACGCATGGCATGAGATGAGGGCCTAGACGTGTGACATGAGATGATGGTTAGGGTTTATACATATTATTGTTATAATTATAATTGTCCCCCTATATTATGTATGTTATTATATTTTATCAATATACAACCAACTTCAAGTTGTTATTAATGGATATGTCTTCCTCCACTTAAATGGGTTATCCAAC
>ML782764.1:571518-584177 GCA_009831015.1 Picea engelmannii | reverse complement strand
TCTCTCTCTCTCTCTCTCTCTCTCTCTCTCTCTCTCTCTCTCTCACACACACACACACAGATCCATAGAAATTTAAATCATGTATTTCTAATGGCTTCCAACACCCCATTAGGGATGTAAGCCATGGTATGCCAATATACTAATATAGCCTCCAAAAATAGCTTGACTATGGTTAGTCTTCCACCTAATGAAATCTACATGTTACACCACATCTTAGTTTGATTTTCAATCTTCTCGATCAACCATTTCCAATTATTCTTCATGTAATCATTAGGTTTTAGGAAGAAACCTAAATACTTGAAACTTGCTTGGAAATCCATAGTCTAAAAAGCAAAGAATTATAGGATCTTTCTAGCCCATTGAAGTTTGTGGATGATTTATGCATGTTTATTTCCATCTTAGAAGCTATGCTACATAGATCCAATGTCTCCTTAAGCTCATGGACATATCTTCTAGTCTCATCCCAAACTAATATCATGTCATCTACAAACAATAGATGATTCAAATAGAAAGTCCTTCCTAGATTTATCCAATTCATAGGTCATGTTCCCTTAGCCTCTAATATTTATATACTTAACCCTTTTGCTACAATAATAAAAAAAATTAAAGGAGACATAGGACATCCTTACCTTAGACCTATGGTAGGCTTGAAAAATTTCAATGTTGATAAATTAATTAAAATTGCAAATGAAATTAAAGACAAACAAGACAATATCCAATTCACGAATTAAACATAGAAACCAATATGAATGAGAATTAATCTTAATTAAAGACAATTTGTTCTATCATAAGCCTTTGATCGATCTAGCTTCATAACCATGGCATGCAATCTCTAAGTTTTGTTAGAATGTAGAACTTCTTGTGCCACTCCTATGGTGTCATGGATTTATCTCCCATGTAGGAATCCAAATTTTTCAATAGAAATTGTCTTTCAAAATATCTTCTTCATCCTAACAACATGATTTTTGCTATTATATTATAAATGAAATTGCGGGAAATAATCCTGAAATCATCCAAAGATATCCAAATATCCTTCTTAGGGATTAAATCTAGAAAGTGGAATTGAAAGATTCTAATAACTTTGTGGTTTTCCTTGAATCATCCACTATCCTTAATGATTCTTCTTCCATCATATCATAAAATCCAATAAAAAAACTTCACAGTGCAACCATTTGGCCCCAAAATCTTATCCTTATAAGAGGAAGCCAAAACTAACTTTAACTCTTCCTTTGACACTTCCTCCACCAATAGTTTTTCCTCCTCCCATACAAATATTGTATGAAAGAAGTCATTTTCACAATTTCTACAATATTTACTCTATCATGTTCTTTATATAGCCCCATAAAATGTGAAATACCCATGTTTGTAATTTCCTTGAAAGACCTAGCTTTATTGCCATCATCCTTCTGTGTTTCCTAGATAGTGTTAATATTTTTTCCCATGATTGGCATAGATGCAAAAATATTTTGTATTTTGATCTCCAATGGCTAACCACACGACCTTGCCCTTTAACTCTCATTGGGCTTCCTTTTCTTCTAGTAGTTTTCTCTTAGAATGTTCTAAGTTTTTTAATATATTCCTAGGAATTTCATCAATATTTCCTTCATAATCATGAGCATATATATCAGCTATATGATGAATCTTTGTAGAAGCTAAATATTGCTCATCTCTCCTTCTCTTGGTATGAGCCCAATTTGACATTGCACTCTTGAATTTTTTAAAATTTGCTGCAATGTATAATAATAGACTCCATTGAAGAGAAATCATAACTCACCCATTATGACTTCACAAAGTTTATGAATCCATCATCCTCTAGCCACTTTGGATTAATTTTAAAGAGTTGAGAGGTTTACTATATTCCTTCTCAATTTGGAGCAAGACTAGAAGATGATTTGAATATCCTCCCATCTCAACCCAATACCAAATCCTTTTAGAATCCCACATTATTGTTGTAGATACTAGAAATCTATCAAGCCTTGTAGATATAATCTCTTCCCTATACTCAAATTTATTTGGGTTGGAATCATCTTATATTGGCTCCACATATACTAGCCCCGCTTCCTCAAATTTGTGTAAGAATATGCCAAAGGATCCTTTATAGAAAAACTCCCCCAAATATCAACTCTTTTGATAGTATGATTAAGGCCTCCCTCCAAAATGATTTTACAAGTTCTTAGAAAATTCATATCCAACACCTCCTCCTAGGAAGGAAGGAATTCATCATAAGGTCCATACAAATTAAATACATAAAAAACCTTCCTCAACTCGATTGAATATAATTCTTCTCTAATCCTCAATATAAAAAAACAAAGAGTTAATCAATCTCGTTTTTTTTTCCTCTAAATAGTTGACAAAACTCCTAAGTGGCCCTCAAAATATACTAATAAAAAATACCAATCCTTCTAGCACTTGGAGAGGTCATCAATGAACTTATTTCCCTCACCATGGTCTCTCAAATCATTATGATGTCGGGTTTGTGAAGTTTAACTAATCTACCCAGGTAAAAAAAATTTGGAGGGCCTGTCCAACCCCCTTATGTTGAGAGACATAGTTATCAAAAGGGAACCTTCTTCGTGACATGCCTTGATTTAAGGACCTCTTTTAGGGTTTGTTTTTTCCCCTCCTTAACTTCCCTAAGGGTTTGTCCCTAAGCTATGGAAACATTATACTTCCTTCCCTACAACCCTACTTATGACCCCTTCAACTCCTCCAAAATGTTCAACAACACAGGTATTCTAATAGAGGACAAACACCTTCAATAAACACTCACACAAATAGATCAAATATCAACACATCGACATTTTCACGTGGTAAAAACCCTACGGGGAAACATCCATAGCCCCAGCTAGTGTGGCCACTTGGAGCAATTTATTAATGCAAAAGAAAAATGTTACATAGATATTTACAAGAGAGTTTCTCACAATTGATCATCAACAAATGACCCTCCATGCTCTTTAAATAGAGATCACGGACCAATCAAGTGTTAAGCCACAGATCAATGTAGCCATTAATATTAAGGAGAATATGAACCTTCTGATCACTCTATGTTGGAAACATATCGTGACTGTCAGATTACCTAACTACGAATACATACTAATGCATACTAAATAAATACACTAAGAAACACACTTTTACCTAATGACACATTAGACCAAGTTGATCTTAACTAATTCTTAAGTTGCTAAATATCCTAACATCCCCCCTTAAGAAAAACTTGGGATAGGATGGAAGGATTTACAAAGGATACATAATAGGAAAAGAAAGGAGGCATTAGAGCCTACCCCACCTTAATGACAACTTCCTAAATGCCTAACATAGATCAAAGTTTGGAAAACTTTGCTTCTGTAAGAGACTTTGTGAAAATGTTTGTAACTTGATATTCTGTAGGGAAAAAAAAAACTTCAATAACTCGATCATGAATGAGCTTTCTGATGAAGTGCATGTGTAGCTCGATTTTTTTTTCACTGATGTTGGACTGGATCATTGGCGAGCTTGATGGCACTCCAATTGTCACACCAGAGGTTGGTTAGATGTTGTTGCTAGGATCCAAACTCTGAAAGAATATGTCAAATCCATAAGGCTTCTTGACTTGCATTAATCGTTGCTCAGTACTATGCTTCTACTGAAGAAATAATAATAACTTGTTGTTTCTTACATGCCCAAGTGACAGGTCCTGAACCAAGGATGAAAACATAACCCACAGTAGAATTTTGATCATCAGGGTCACCGACCTAATCTGAATCAGTGAAACCAACCAATAAAGGAGCACCCCCTAAAATGATATGTATCCCGAAATAAATTGTACCCTGGACATACTGAAGTATCCTTTTAGTTTCTTTCTAATGGATTTCATGGGGTGTTTGCATATACCGAGAAACAATACCAACAACAAAGGAAATATCAGGATGGGTATGAGTCAAGTATAAGAGGATACCAACTAACTAATGATACAAAGTGGCATTAACTTTGGGAGAAGTAAAAGTGGAAACAAGTTTGACTCCATACTATAAGGGAGAAGGGGTTGGTTTACAGTCTTCCATGTGAAAGCGACGAATAAGGTCACATGCATACTTAGACTGGGAAAGTAAAATTCCTTCCTTTGTTTGAAAAACTTGGAGGCCAAGGAAATAATGCAATGACCTAAGTCTATTATTTCAAATTTCTTCTTAAGGTTGGTTTTCACATGGTTTAAAAGTTTTGGGTCACTACCAGTGAGGATAAGGTCATCAACATAAAGAACAAGGATTATGAGATGGCTTCCTACTTTATTGGTATAAAAATTTGGGTCAGAATGACATCTATAAAAGTTGGTGTCAAGAAGAAAGTTTTGCATCTTGGCATACCAAGCTCGAGGAGTTTTCTTAATACCATAAAAATATTTCTTAAGGAAACAAACAAGGTTGGAGTCATTTTGGACATAGCCAGGAGTTTGTTCCATGTATATTTATTCTTGCAAATCCCCATGCAAGAAGGCGGATTTGACATCCATTTGATGGACCTCCCATTTCTGTGAGGCTGCAAAGGCAAGAGCAAGGCAGATGGAATTTGTTTTGGCTACACAGGAAAATGTTTCATTATAGTCAATTCCTTCAACTCGGGAAAATCCTTTGGAAACTAATTGAGCCTTGTGTCTTTCAACACTTCCATCTAATGCTTACTTAGTTTTGTAGACCCATTTACATCTGAAAAGTTTTCTTCCTTTCGGAAGAGGTACAATATCCCAAGTATTTTTTTCCATTAAAGAACGATATTATTCATTCATTGTTGTATCCCAATCTGGATGACATGAAGCTTCTGCAAATGTCTTTGGATCATGAGTCTATGAAACTTGAGTCAAAAGGGAAGAGGCTCATTAAAACTGTGAATGTGTCAGACACTTATATGAAATATCATCAACAAGATCACCAATTTCTTCTCGTGTTGAATGGACCCATCTAGGAAGCTATGGTGTTGGTGTAGATTTAGGTTCAATGGACTCATCTGGAGGAAGGTGAGCATGTGGAGGTGGATTTTCATCATCTGAAGAAGAAGAAACCAAAATAGGAATAGAAAAAGGCACAAACTTCGAAGATGGATTGTAGGATGAAGAAGGCACAAATTCCAAATTAGGCTCGCAATCCAAGAGATTTTCATCAAATTTAATATCTCTTCTAATAATAATTTCATTACAATGTGGTTGGAGAATTTTGTAACCTTGAACATCTTCAGAATAACCAAAAAATATACACTTCTCACTTTTATGTTGCAATGCTTTCCTTTTATCATCAGGAATGTGAGCCCATGCAACACTGCCAAATACACGGAAGTGACTTACATCCGGCTTAAGTTTATTCCATGTTTCTTTCGATGTTATATTTTTAAGATCCTTTGTGGGAGTGTGATTTACTATGTAATTTCCAGATTTAATGGCTTCTGCCCAATATTTTAGATTTAATCTCTTAGATTGGATCGTACATATAGCCATTTCTTTTAATGTGTGGTTCTTTCTCTCATCAACACCATTTTGTTGTGGTGTTTATGGAACAACGTGTTGCATTTGGATGCCATGTGCAGTGCAGTAAATTATAAAATTATTGTTCACATATTCACCTCCATTATCTGTTCTTAACCTTTTAATTTGATGACCATATTGTTTTTCTACAAGAGCCTTGTAGGCCAAAAAATTGTCAAACACTTCACTCTTAAATTTTGAGAAGTAAACCCAAATGCGTCTGAAGAAGTCATCAATGAAAGTTAAGAAATAGTTGCACCTAGAAAAATAAGGAGAAGAAAGTGGACCCCACAAGTCCCCATGAACAAGCTGCAAAGGGACTGAGGTGTGCCAAGAGGCATTGTTGTCAAAATTGTCACGATGATGTTTGTTGAGAACACAACCAACATAAACACCATCTTTGCAAGAAACAAGAGGAAGATCAGTCACCATCTGTTGATTGCATAGCTGTTGCGATGAGTGATAATTTAGATGACCAAACCGCTCATGTCAAAGTTTGCTCAAGTCATCGCTATGAGCAACAAAAACTGATGAAAAATATGATGACCCAAAGTTTTCAAACTTGTACAACATGATAATATCATCAAAAATTCTAGTTGCAAGAACATGCTTAGGATCTTTTAGATCCTTGATTACAACTTGGTGAAGTGAAAAATCTATGGTTTTACCTTCACCTGAATGGGTGATTTGATATACGAATAAAATGTTGCAGGAAAGACTTGGAACACATAATTCATCGTTGAAATGACCATTATCTACCTGAATTGTTCTAAGACCTACAACACTAAGAGATCTATCATCACCAACAAATACTTTATTGGTGTTACATTCATTTAGAGAAGAAAATATGGTTTTGTCCTTAGCCATATGATAAGATGCTATATAATCAATAATCCACTCATCAAAAGAAGAAGCAGAAGTTGCATTGAAGGAGAAACCAGAAGCACAAAGTGCATGTCCATGAAAAGAAGAAGAAGAAGTAGAATCAATATTGATGTTCTTCTTTTTCATCATTGCTTTTAAAGCTACCATCTTCTTAAAACATTTGGACTCCTCATGACCATCTTTCCCAGAAAAGTTGCAATGTCTATCACCAATCTTCTTACTTTTAGATTTTGCTCCTTTGTCACCATTAGGAGTAGAAGCTGGCTAAGAGGGTTTGGGACTCTTGTTCTTCTTGTTGTTGTGGTGAGGATGTTGCTTCTTGGGATCCTTGGATTTCTCTTTCTGTTGAGTCACTAAGGCTTTGTTGGAGGTACCTATAATGCTAATCAATCCAAGTTGTAGAAGCTTATCTTGTTCTCGAATTAGAGCATCACAAAAGGACTCAAAAGAAGGTTTTTTATAAGCACTCCCTAGAGCTTCTCTGGTGGCATAAAAGGTAGATACAAAAACAAAATATGCACTGCCAAGCTTAGCAAGAATAACATATCTGCATATATATTCAAGTAGATCTAGTTGGCATTCAATACACAAAATTCGAAGTGTTTTGAACTTAGACAAGTAATATTCAATGTAAGGAAAATCATTTGGACTTAAAGTCATTAAGTGATTCTTCAACTGGTGAGCTCGAATAATATTGGGTTTACCAAACACAACTTCAATCTTTTCCCAAGCATCATCAAGGTAATCAATTCCTTGAAGGTGAAACCTTAAATCAAGAGACATGGGCATTATGATCATTCCATGTGTTTCGTCATTCTTATTGGCACATTTGACTTTCTTTTCATCATCGGTGGGTTATAGTTCTTTGCCCAAGGTTATCCACTACAATCTTTTATTTCTTAATACATCCTCGATATGAGATTTCCATGAGAAGTGTTGGTATTGGTAAGCAAAAGATCACTGGGAGATGTCATATTAAAATATGTAGAAAATGATGAAACTAATGGTCTAGATGGAAATATCTCAATAAAATAGGTTGTTTAAATTAACGAAACTGAAATGGACTTCGGATGTGAGAGTTATGCCCTTTTGAAAAAAAGCATAAACGGTAACCAAAGAGCCATGTAGCAAGTAGAAGATGGTCCACATGGTGATGCTCCTCATAACTGTGCCTATAAGCTCACTTTTAAATAAGTTACTTATGAAGTGACCCACTTTTATAGAATAAACATGAATTACTTTTACATTGAATTTACTTTGTAAATAAAAGTTGCATGCAAAATAATTTAAAATAAAATATTAACCATGTGGTGATGCACCTCATAACTGTGCCTATAAACTCATTTTTAAATAAGTTACTTATGAAGTGACCCACTTTTATAGAATAAACAAGAATTATGTTTACAATGAAGTTACTTTATAAATGAAAGATGCATGCAAAATAACTTAAAATAAAATATTAAAGTTATTTAATAGAGATTCACTTTTATAACTTAAGTGAAATGCACTTTACAATAGATGCATGAACTTTTTCAAAGACCTTTTACTTAATAAAACAACTTTTAACCATATTATAGATGAAAAACATATTATATTATTTAGAAAGAGGATTGAGATTGTTGTTGTTGTTGTGGTGGTGGTGGTGGCGGTGGTGGTGGAGAGAGTACTCATAAAACCCTATTTTCACAAAAGAAAAAAAAATCACTTCTCAACGAAAACAAGGGTTAAATCTCAGTTAGCTTACTCGAAAAATGCAAATTTTCCTTATATTTCTGATTTACCGAGATCACACAGAGAGAACGACAAAGAGTATACGTATATAGGAAAACTCTTTCCGCTATGTTTCTGATTTGTTGAGATTGCACAGAGCACGGGACAAAGATAATACATAGATCGAAAACACTAGCAAACTCGAAAATAGAAAGCAAAAAACTAAAATAAAACTGAAATATTATCTATGCAAAAAATTAAAAAGAGTGTATGTGGGCTTTATACCTCTGAATTTGTTTGAAATGGTCATATCTTGGGAAAAAATAAATCTTTTCGAGTGAAACGAAAAGTGTCCCTGACTGAAATGAGTGTTCTGAACGCAATGGAACAGTCCTCTCAGCCCAAAAATGTACAGAAAAGGTAGGAACTAGAGATGTGGAAACACGATTCCACGATCTCAATCTACAACATGAGTGGGTCTTCAAATACGATTTGATACCATGTTCGAAAAAATTGGCATTCCAATAGAGGACAATCACCTTCGGTAACCACTCACACAACCAAATCAAAGGTCAACACACTAATGTTTTCACATGGTAAAACTCCTACAAGGAAACATCCACGACCCTAACCAATGTAGCCACTTGGAGCAATTTATTAATGCAAAAGAAAAATGTATTACATAGATATTTACAAGAGAGTTTCTCACAATCAATCATTGGCAAATGACCCTCCATGCTCTTTAAATAGAGATCATGGACCAATCAGGTGTTAAGATATGGATCAATGTATCTGTTAAGATCGAGAAGAATATGAACCATTGAATCACTCTATGTCGGGAACATATCATGACCATCGAATTACCTAACTACAAATGCATACTAAAGAAACACACTTTTACCTAACAACACATTAGACCAAGTTGATCTTAACTAACTCCTAAATGTCTAAATATCCTAACACAAAATCCACACACCTTTCCCCCTTCTTAATTTGAGGGGATATCTAAAAGGGTCAGAACTTGAAGGTCCCTCTCCTAACCATAGAGAAAGTGGACAGGGAGCTTCCCCCCAAAACTAGGCTAGAGTATAATGAATCCCAGACTATAAGAGAATCCTTTCCCAAAACTTGTGAATAAAAAAAAGGTAGACCCTTTTTCTCCTTATCACGTCTTCCCTTCCTTGCCTTCTTTTCAGTGGCTTCCTTATACATTCCAAACCTTGACCATGATTCAATAGGAAAAATAACATATGCATTTTCTAAACTAACTGGGCTTTTGCAGGGACAAGATAACTTACCAACTTGAGTAGAATTCTATGGAAGGGAGGATTACAATGCTTTTGAGTCCTAAGAAGACATGTCCTAGATCACATTCATCATTTGCACAAGAGGAGGCCTTAAATCATTCAGAAAGTCCACTTGGCCTACCAGTATCCGTTCCTGTCCTTTTTTCAGACTATAGGGTTTGAGGCCTTTCCTCCAGATCCTTCCTTGAAAGATTACATAGGAAGCAGTAACAACTACATGGTTTGATCCATTTCCTCCAAAGCCTTCCTCAAAAGCATACATAGGAATCACCTGACTAGGAGAAGCTTGACATTTTAATAAAGTGTTAGTTCTCGCCTACTTTGGGTCTTGTCATCCACAACTCCAAAGTTTGACTATATTGCAGAGCATGTCCTTCTAACAAAGTTGTCCAATCCTCCTAAAAACTCTACCCTTCCATGGTTATCCAATGTTTAAGGTATGCACATTAGGGAAGCCAAATGAGACCCCCCAACCTCCCTAGGGTTCTCTCCTTAGGCACAACACCATGACTAAAACTTATATCATCTCTATTAGAGAAAATAATGTGGCTTTCAGTTGATTCTACCAAGTAATCGACCTACTCATCTTTTGACCCATAGTTATGCAAAACCCTAAATCTCAAAGCTTCCTCACTACCTATGTGGTTCCTCCCTCATACATGACATATTAATATGATTAAATAAAAAACTTTACTAACACTCTTAAACCAAAGTTAACTAGATTTAATCACCTTATATTATACAATAAAAAAACTAAGTGTGATCTCTCCTTTTATATATATGCTAGGCTCTTATCCTTTAGCTTAGTCTCTTTTTCCATTCCCTTAAAGAGTGTAGAAAAGTCAATCTCATCAGGGTCTTCATCCTAAGTTTCTAAGCTACCTTAACTATTTAGATGGATAAGTAACTTTACTTGATTTTCAGATTCTAAGTTTTTAAGCCACGTTAATTGTTTAGAGGGATAAATAGACTTACTTTATTTTTAGATTTTAAAACTTTGTAATTTATTTCCTTCTTCTCACTATACCTTATTGTTCTTTATATTCAAATCTAAAGGGGGGTAGGGTATGTATATCTTCGTAGACTTTACCAGTGAAATCGCTGAGCAGAGGGGGGTCCTTTGTGCCACAAACAAGGTGGTCTCATACATCAATTTGGTGTGGTGGCCTGGCTGTAACCTTAAAAATAAATTATTATTTATTATTATTATACTTAATTGCAAGTTTATTACAAATCAAAATGATGTATCTTATCACCAAATATGAGATTGATAGAGTCCAAAAAAATGAAAGCAAAATTTATTTTTATTTTAATCTTAATTTTAAATTCCACACCATTTTCCGGTACTTCTTTATTTTCACTTAATTTCAACTTTAATAAAAATAAAAAATAGCATGTCTTACAACAAAATACTCAAAGTTTGCGGACCACCGATTTTATTTTTGGTTTATTAGAATAAGATTAAGAGCCAACTCCTATTGCCGTCGGATCGAGGGAGTTTCACCTGTTTAACCAGTACAGCTAATTGGTGTAAAAATGTATGGGGTGAGAGAGGCTCGAACTCTCGACCTCAGGATCACACAAGATTTAGCTATGAGACCTACGCGCTAACCAACTGCGCCACCACCCCAATTGAAAAGTAGAATTAAAATTAAATATCAATTTTAGTTAATTAGTTTTTCATTTCAACTTTTATGTAGCGGGTTATTTTCATTTCATTTCATTTTAATTTAATTTGCTATTCTACGGTAAAAATAACAATAAAGCAACTAGTGATCATAGATTGATTATTGGTGGTTGATAAGATCAATTTAATTCAATTAATGAGAAATGGATTGCATGGTGTAGTTTAAACGTTCTATGTTTTGGAATTTTTTTTTGGTAAATTTAGTTATACAATTGTTTTTGGTGAAATCACAATTTTATATTATTTAAATTACATTTTTGAATCTATAAATAGATTAATTATCAAAAAAATACTCAACCGATAAAATTGTATAAATTCAACAAATCAAATTTGTAATTCCAACCATTCCCAACCTATAAAATGAAAAAAAAAAAAAAAATCCAAAACATAAAACATATATGTTTGTTTGCATGCCTACTCTATGTCCATACTTAACATCCACTTAATATTTCCTATGCACTCACAACTATGAATCGGTCACTTGTATTGGTCATTGGACACATGGTTTTGTTTTATAAAGGTTCTTTTGTTGTGATTTCACATTGATGGCTTATTGTTTATGTCAAGGGAAACATTCCAATCATCCTCTCCCCTTTTAGATTGTTTGCTTTGACTTCCTCTTTTTGCTGGGTGGTTATGATTATTTTCCTTCTTGCATTTTGTTTATGTTTTTTGTTTTTTCTATATGTTTGGTTAAGATCATTTAATAAATTATAATTTTTTTTTTTTTTTCTTATTTCAAAGATAGTATCTAGAATAAGCTTTATTTGGATACAAAGCTAAATCAATAATATAGTTCAACGATGTTATAATAATATATTCATTAAAATCTCAATAATTAAACTTGGGTAAAGAAAAAAACACTAATCCACTCAACCCAACTAACAAACATCATCTTTAATATATGTCAATCAAAATACATTATCATATGTAACTTGCAACATCCATTTTGAGAAAATTAAATGCTACATATAATCCAATCAAAGCTTCAAAAACCCTCGATAATTAATGAAAATCCTCGTCACATAGTTGATTGGAAGAAAATAAAGACGTGATAAATGAAATTCTAGTGGCATCGATGAAAACTTAATATTCAATAATAATAAAACTATTTCTTTTTATATAATTATTATAAAATCGTGTTTATCATATTGTAATTTATAACTAAAATCATGTTTATCGTATTGTAAATTAGTTGAAAACAATTAACATTTAACAAAATTCAATACCAATAAATTTTATTATTTATTTAAATATATATAAAAAACAAATTCCCATTTGATAAAAATATAACCATTTTAAAAATTGTATACATGAAGTATTTTTATTTCCTACTTGGGTACCCATTCCCAAATGCATTGAAATGAGAGTACTGATAAATTAATGTGAATTTGTTACCAACCCCTCTTAAAACAATATAAATTCTCTAAGGGGGCATTATTAGAGAATTTATAATATAAATTCTTTAATAATTCCCTCCCACCCTCTATTGAGGGTGGGAGGGGGGAGGCATTATTAGAGAATTTATATGGGGGCATTATTAGAGAATTTATATTGAGGGTGGGAGGGGGCTGGGCAT
>ML782764.1:499402-529563 GCA_009831015.1 Picea engelmannii | reverse complement strand
TATATATATATATATATAATTAATTTTAATTATGAAAAATTAACTATGAAATTCTAAAATATATGGAAATATTTAAAATAAAAAAATTTATATTAAATTTCTTTAATGTTCATATATTTTATTAAAATTATTAATAATTTGTATAACTAAAATGTCAATTATTAAAATATATAAAATGAAAATTACAAATTTATTTATAAAGTTTTAAGGATCTTATGTTTTATTAAGGCTAATATTAATTTATATTTGAGATGTTAATTACTTAAAAATGTTGAAAATGAAGAAATTAACATGGAACTATTTATTTATAATTTTGGTTATAATACTATTTTTAACACATTTTAATTTTTTTCAAATAAATGTTAATTGGAATATTCAAAATCATGATAAATTGATTAGTTACTCTTAACACATACAATCCTAAAAATAATCTTAAAATGTATTTTAAATAAGAAGTGGTATTCAATTCCATAATATCTTTGATTAATATAAAATCTTTAATCTTGGAAATAATTTTTGAAAATATTTAACTTTTTCTTTATAAAAAATGAAAAATAATAAATTGTAAATAAGTAGTGGTAGTCAATTCATTA
The DNA here is from genome assembly GCA_009831015.1 of Picea engelmannii. Classification (NCBI taxonomy): domain Eukaryota; kingdom Viridiplantae; phylum Streptophyta; class Pinopsida; order Pinales; family Pinaceae; genus Picea; species Picea engelmannii. Next base: position 528,970 of record ML782764.1, on the reverse strand, counting down.
GTATCTTTGATGAATATAATTTTTTTAATAACAACCCTCTTCAATGCAACATATTGCAAAAGAACAACCCTAAAGGAGGCACTTCATTATTTTTAAGGCAAAGCTCATCCAAGACACTACTTTAGAATAATTGTGCATTGGTAGGAAGGTCATGGTAAATCAGGAACCATGCAAACATCGGAGTTTGTAGTTGACCTAAAATGATCACACACTATGCAATATCTTAATCCACCATCTCAGATCACTTGAAACTCGACTCCCAATCATACTAAAAGGGATCCTGGATGTCAATATTCATTTTGAACACATCCACTTGTTGTATAATACAAACAATATCCATGACAGTACATCATTCATAGAAGACATCCAAAACTCATAGGAAATTGATTACTAGTCCTTGTAAAAGTCGGCATTAGCGTCTCACAAATCTCTTCAATAAAAAAATTATTATTTTTAGTTAATCCCCTTCCCTGATAATGAGAAATATTTACAACACATGTACCCTACACCTTCCAGCTCCAAATCCAAATCCAAATCTTTCTTATAACCAAATCACATCCCACTCAACTACTTAACATCTCCTAGAGATCAAAATCAACTACCTTTCTCCATGTTACTAAAATACTTTTAATAATAAAAAAATATAAAACCTAAACACTAAAATTATATCATATAATAAAAAAAAATCCATAATCCTAAATAGGAGAAGAAAATGCTCAATAATATCTAATATAAACTACTCAACTAATTGAATTAATATTGATTATCACCTACCAAAATCCCCAAACTTAATCAAAGTTGATTGACGGTAAAGATGGATTGTTATTTTAACATATAAGGAAATGATCATTTCTCTGTAAGTAATGTTTACATTTTCTATGTAAATCGTAGCATTCATCAAACGTTTACCTTTTCAACACTGAAATATGTCTTGAATAGAGTTTTATCGTGAATAGCTTGTGTAGAGTTTTGTCCTAAAATTTAAAATTTAGATTCTAAATTTATAAGATGAATCACAATTTCTCCTTATCACTTCAGCCCCTTAAGTCTCAAAGATTTCAAATTTGCACTTTCAATTAGCTAGCCTAAGCCCTAGATATTTACTTGCATAATCATTAAAATAATCCATGGACGTGTTTTTTCCAGCAATAATTCTTCAAATTTTGGGAGAGAATAAAAATGTTTATCGGTTTTCATGTTGATAGAGATCTTGGGTCCTTAGGTGGGAGATCGAGCTCGGCTACTGCTTCTGGTAGAGATCGAGCCAAATTTCTCCTTGATAGATATGGACTGCTTATGTCTTGAGTCGCTTTTCTCCTGGTAAATGCTCTGGTTATTCTGTAAATTCTCTAGTTATTCTGTAAATTCTCTGGTTATTCTACCAACAATAAGAATTTATGCCCCGAATTAACCAACCATTGTTTTACTTGCATGAAAAATCCTATTGGTAAAACAAATCGTGCATGTAAAAATGTTGGTAATACGAATTAAAAATGGTTGGTAAAAACGAATTACACAAAACAAGGATCGCGGTTCTAAAAATGGTTGGTAAAACGAATTAAAAGTGGTTGGTAAAAACGAATTACACTTGGTAAAATGAATTAAAGCAATTACACGAAACTTTGATCACGCATGCACTTCGAATCCAACTGGGTACCAATTAATTAAGGTGGTCATCTGGACTGGGTACCATAAATTGAGAAGCATGCCACCACATTTAAAGAATTGACATATCATATGTCAGTGGATGTAAGTCGAGTGTAGGTTGAAATCAATGTCGGGATCGTCGGAAAATGGTCAGCCAAAAATCGGATGGATGGATGTAAGTTAATGTGATCATCATCCAACATGAAAACCCACAACCTGCATCAACTAACCTGCATACTTCTTATTTACCTGGGGAACCATGCACTAAGCCAATTACCTGGGGAACCATGCACTAAGCCAATCATTGGCTTAGTGCATGGTGCATAATGCTTGCCTATCAAGTAAAGTGAGAAGTTTCCAAAAAAGGGACGAAGAACAATATACAGATACAGATTTTTTTGGGGATACAATATTAAAGAACTTTTTATAAAGTACAAAGTTACAATGAATTAAAGGGGTTATAAATGAAGTATTTTTTAAAGAAGTGCATCATTTATTTTCGAAAAAGTGGGATTGTAACATTTGATACATCCAATTTAATTATTGAACAAGTATATAAACTTCATAATCAAGGTATTATCTATCACAAATGTATCGTCGAAAGCAAAAATTGAGTCTAGTAATGAGAAGGGAAGATTCACTGAAACTTCATGGAACTTTTCTTCAATGCTATCTAGAGCTAAAGGGACTCTTGGGGGGGAAGATATCACTATTTCTATTGCACTCACTAGATGTAATAATTATATTAGTACTGAATTCGCTAACCAATTAGCAATTACCAAGTCAAATATAATTGAAAAACTACACTTTTGGAATGAGAAACAATATGACATAATTGATTTACCACTAAATATTATGTATTATATCGTTGCATCGCAATTCACCGTCGAATATTTATGGATTGATGAGGGTGACATACTTTTGGGTTCACCCTAGATGGAAACACTAGGGTCTTTCATCTTAAACATGGAGAAGAATCTTTTGACATTCTCCTATAAGAAGAAAAAGATAACATTACAAGACACTACATCCGATCCAAATTCAGTAACACCGGAAGACTTTAAAGATATCTCTAAGGCAATCCTTCAAGAAAATCAAAATTCGATATCAAGATTGCAAAAATAATTTGACAAAGTTATCACGGATAAAAAAAAAACAAATTTCTTGCTTAAAAGGCCACAATCAAAAACTACGTACATAGATCAAGAATTCAAAGGATAGAAAATAATGCATTCAGAAGTTAGAACAAGAGAAGCAATATCTCGAGAAGAACATATCAAAAAAAATGAAGAAAATTATCATTTGAAGAACCTTAATCAGGGGCTAGTAGAACAAATAAAAAAGTTGAAAGAAGAGAAACTTGAAAATCAAGACATTAAATATATCAACAAATCAAATAACGAAGAAAATTCGCGTCTAAAAAATCATAATAAAAAACTACTAATGCAAATTAAGAAACTTAAAAATGATAAGAGGTTGTTGGAAAACGATTTAGAACAAACATAAAAGGAAGCATCAAAGTCCCCAAGATTAAAAATCCAAGTTGTGGAAAAAGGAACAAATGAAGATCCAATCTACATCACAGCTCAAGAAGATGTCAATCTAGTTGAATAAAAGACATATACAGATGTTGGAGTACAGATGATGAAAATTTTAGGTGTACTTACTAATAAAAATGTAGTGATCAAAAAACACCAAAAGTAAATTCTGAGAACGCTACAAGTACAATAAAGGTAAGTCATGCTACGAAGGAACCTTATCATCACCCTAATCATGAAAACATATACATGAATAAGTCAACCTATCAATATCACCTAAGATGGAAATAACTGACTTATCTTTCGAAAAATATTGATACCATCACAACTAAGTCTCATGATAACAGTTCATCGTGGAACAAGAACATTTTGCAAAGTATTGAATTAGGATGGTCCAATCCTTTTCCTGTTCAAAAATTTTGACAAGCACTCAAGGGTTTGTTGGGTTTCCCTTTTGACATTTACAGTAACCTCATTTTTTCCTTCCATATAGACCATTTTTCCTTGAAAGACTAAGTAATCCATACATTTTTCTCATTGCTATACTCTCTTAACCACTTCTTGGTGTACATGAGGTAAATAACATTTAGCTATGGTTTTATGGTTTATTAATAGTTAGAATAATTATTAATCTACTCTAATCCTTCTAATTACCTTGACGTGTGAATCTTATTAAGACATGGTCTTAAGATAATGTTCTAATTCATCTCATACCAGCGTTCCAAGTCATCCGGTACTAGTACCGCAACATTCCAGAGCCATCTGGTACTGGACTCTACAGACATTCGATACCTGCACCAAAAAATATGGACTTGATTAACTGAATGTGATATTTTGACAAGAACAAGGGAACGGTTGGTGAACGATATCCTCCATTTTGATCCTGCACGATATACTTTCATCCTCATGCACTTTGTGTCATGAGGATGAAAGAACTTCAACAAGAAAAATAATGTATTAAACAAATTGAACCTCTTTGTAGATTGGCACATTTATTTATAAATTATCTCCAATCTTGGTTGTATCTGGTTGTTTCTCTTATAAGGAGGGCATGTAGGTGACTGAAGGGAATAGTCGAATATTGTTATGCTATCATATTTTTATTATGAACACACATTTTCTATAAACTCATTTACTGAAGGTTAATATTAAGTGGAATTTGTTGATCTTGTGTGTTTGTTAGAATCTATCATTCTGTGAGCTCTTTTTAATCTTCCTTGTTGGTATCAGCCAGGGCCCACCAATCCAACTGAGTGATCTTATTGTAAATTGTAGTGTAGTTTTTATTCATGTACTTGTTTATTGTGATCTGGTACTGATCTATGATTGTCATGTACCTGATTGTTATTCATTCAGTACCTGGTATTATCTTTGCTAATTCAATTTCTTGTTTGATTTAAATATAATATAGATGTTAAATATGAACAAGATGTGAATTATGTTATGATATCGTGAGTGTGATGAGTTTGGTGCACCAAAACCATAGGCATTTCATCTAGCTTCATTTTCAGTAATTGGTAAAGTTAAAATAGTGTTGAGATTTCTGAAGTGTGATCGTTTACTGAATCTGTGTTCTTAGGAAGGAAATCATTCTCTTAGAATTTATTTTGAATTGCAAAGTGTGTTAGTATAGGAGTATCTCAAGAATCCATCTTTCGTGTTACAGGGGCCAGCAAATGGAAAGTCTCAATGAGACCTCTTCTCCCTGTGTAGAAATGAAGTGATTTTCCAAAATTGTCAGATTGTGAGATTGTATTAAAATTCCTTTTGTGCTAAAATTATTTGATTTTAAAAGAGTGTGTGAAAAATCAAATGGATATTTCCTAGTTAAGTGTGTCATTACAGAAACAAGATAGGATTCCATCTTTTGTATTTCGTGAGCTAGTCGATGGAAAACCTTGTCTTATGTACTAGGTACTTGTTGAAGTAGAATAGTCTCTAGGGTGCATTTGAATCTTGCAGAGAGTGTGAAGTATAGACTAGAAAGATTTATACAGTGATTAGGACATACACTTTTAGATAGATTTTCTATTGGATTTCATACTAAGGATTGTGATTAGAGTTTAGATAAAATATAGTATATATTTGAAAATTCTTTAATCTCCACTATACTCACTAGACATAGTTAAAGTATCTATTTTGGCACATATGGTGTAACAACTATGTTGATTACGAATCTCTCTTTAAATATTAATGATTGGTTATATATTATACATATAATTGCACCAACATTTTGGTGTCGTTGTCAGGGAGTTGTAAACAGTAATAGGTAAGTATTTGAATTAGATTACTTTAATGGTTTTGTATTGGTTTTAAGGACGACCTAAGGGTGGAGAGAAGACGGTAAGATGAGAGGTAAGAACCTGCACATCCACTTTGGTGGGGTCACTCCAAATTTAGGTTGTCCTCTCCCCTTTAGTAGTTAGAATTTGTGTTTTGTTAGCATTAGATATTTTTTCTTTTATATGAGTAGACTTAGGGATAGTAAAGGCATATTTGTTGCATCAAAAATTCCAGAAAACTTATATGGTCCAAGAAAGACCCCTCCCACTAAATCTGCTAATCGTTATGCAGGAAAAATTTCCAAAGGACAAAGTTCAGAGGCAGTAATTGAAACTGGAATAAAAGACCCTGAAGCTAAAGATATTGTGCAATTTGGAAACATATCACAACATGTAGCAGGAGAAGCAGTGGCGACACAATCTAAAGAAGGAATTGGAAAGGAAACAAAGGAAGTAGTAGAAGAGGTTGAATCTGCAGTTGGAGCAGTACATAAATTGTTGGAAAACTTAAATATCCCCACTAATCCAATGGTTGAGCCATCACCTAGTGGGGAAACATCACCTACAACCTATAAATTGTTGTTTGGAAATATGGCAAATGAAGAATGGATTGAAAACAATGAGACAGAGACATTTGGATTTATGATACTGGACATTACTAGAAATGTCACCATGAAGAATATTTTGTTATCATCACTGCCTCACTTTCACGGTATGTCATCTGAGGATCCTGATTCATTTTTGTTTGAGTTTGATATATTATTAAAAAGTTCTAATTACACAAACAATGCTCAAAAACTAAAATTATTTCCAACCACACTAAAAGACTCAGCACTAAGATGGTTCATGATTTTAGGGGAACATAGTATTTTGTCCTGGGATGACATGAATGTAACCTTTCTCCAAAAGTATCAGGATTATTGTAGACCTAGAGATGCTAAGAATGACATATTCAAGATGCAACAATATGAGGAGGAAATCTTAGAGGATTACTTGGAAAGGTTACCCTATAACTACCAAAAGACCAAACAATTTTCCCTTGACACAGCCACAGTTAGGACTATTTTTCTGAAGGGAGTAAGGGATGAATGTATAGAAGTGTTGAACCTCATGAGCTCTGGGGATGTATACCAAAAACCATTTGTTGAGATTGTTGAGTATTGTAAAAAGTACTCCCATACTCAAGCCAAAAATAGGAAAATTTCAAGAGACCCTGTAAACAGAATTGCTAAACCTACTACAGGAGGTGTCACAAGAATGGAACTGGGAAATCTACTAGAGAATTTCAAAACAAATATCCTAAATGCAATCAGCATCCAATTGGATACTCTTAAAATCAAAAGGAAGAGAATGTTTCCTTGGCAATTTTTTGTCATCGGTGTAGGAAGAGACATCCTAAGAAGGAGTGCCCTATTAATGTCATAGAAGTTTGTGGAATTTGTATGGAGGATCATCCTAATGAGAGGTGCCCTTCATTGTTTGTCCTTCGGGCTATCTATAAGGGAGGAGTAGATCCCCAAGACACATCATATCCCCCTAAGAGACTATGGAGACAACAAAACCCTAACATGTTCCCAGATCCATCCATGTAATACTCACAACAACAATGGGTCCCTTTGATACCTTATTCTCAGTGGACACCTCAGCAACGCCAAGGCCATCCTTGGAAACATGGATGGAGGGGAACTGCCTATGGAAATGTCCCTTTGCAGCTACCATATTTTCCTACATATCCACAGTACCCTTCTAATATCTCTTAGTTTTTTCCAGGATTTAATCCACCTTCACTACCTCCACCTCCTCAACTACAGAAACAACTTACATTGCCCATGAATCTGAACCGACAACAACAAATGCAATCTCCACTTAATCCAAATACTCTTCGTCCTACACCAATTCTTGCACAACCCATTGCAAACCCTAATAATAGGTCTACTCAACTTGTATAGAATATGGAATTTCAGACCTTCCCGACTTATGTCATTACCTCGGCTCCATTAAATGAAATCCAATTAAGATCTGGGAAGGTCTTAAATAAAACAAATTATACAGTGTTTATCCAAGAAGAACAATCATAAAATTAACCAGATGAAGATGAAGACACCCCTGTTGTAGAGGAAATTCCTCCTAACATTCCAGCCATTCCTAGCTCATGACCTGAACTACCTCAGGAAACTAACCATCCACCTTATCTAGAAAGTTTTCTAGTAAAGAAGCCTGAGGTGCCTTTAGGAGATGATTTAGAAGATGAATTAAGAAATATATGTGTAAATATTCCACTACTACAAACTATTAAGGACATTGCTATCTATACCAAGATCGTAAGGGACCTTTTCATTAAAAATCCTGGAAGAAAAAGGAAGGAGACTCATGTTATACAGGTGGTTGGATAGTTGTCATAATTCATATAAGAAATGTCATTCAAATACAATTACCCAGGGAACCCAGTGGTAAATATAGAAATTAATGGAATTTCTTTACCAAATACACTTATTGATCTCGGAGCAGCAATAAATGTTATGCATGTTGGTACCATGCAAATGTTGCAACTAAATCACTTAAGGCCAACCCAGACCCTATTGGAATTAGCAGATAAATCAATCATTAGTCTAGCAGGAAGTCTGGATGATGTAATAGTCACCCTAGCTTCCTAGGAGTATCATGTAGACTTCTTGGTAATTCATCCAAAATCCTCCAAACCCAGACATCCAATGGTGCTTGGTCGACCTTGGTTGGACACTACTGATGCATTCATTGGTTGTCAGTCTGGAGAGATGAAAAATTTCCAATGGGACCCACAGCCAAAAGCTTACTATATTCCCTCTTTCCCAACCAACTACTGAAATTCCTTTATGGTTAGAGAATACATATGGGAAGGAGGAATATGCTCAACCCTTGTTAACAATTGAACAAATAAGATGTTTTCAAGAACAAACTGAAGACCAAATTTTAAGCCAATTCTTAGTTGAGACTGAATGTATTGAATATCCACGATATTTTCAGAAATATAAACATATTTCTAGCTCTGAATTCTAGGAACTTTGTCATCCTTCTACCTTGTTCACTGTGACAGCAATGAACGAAGGTAGAGAGTCACCTGTGAAATCGGTTGAAATCGGCCCTGGGAAGTGTCTTTATATCAATTCTAATTTGGAATATGAACAACAAGATCAGATGATTCAAATGATTCAAGAATAGTATGATGCCTTTGCATGGGACTATTCTGACATGAAAGTGATCCACCTGACTACTTGCATCCATCACATCTATACCAATGATCAAATCAAACTTGTTAGGCAACCTCAAAGGAGGATGAATCCGTCCTTGAAGGATATGGTGAAAGAAGAGTTGCAAAATCTCCTAAATGTCAATTTTATCTATCCCATTTTAGATAGTAAGTGGGTATCTCCATTAGTCATTGTTCTTAATAAAAATGGCAAGTGGAGGATTTGTGTGGATTTTAGAGAGCTAAATAAGGCTACCTTTAGAGACTATTTTCGTTTACCTTTTATAAATCAAGTGTTGGACACTTTGTCTAAGAAAAAGAACTTTTCTTTCTTGGATGGGTTCAGTGGTTATTTCACCATAGGATCAAGAGAATACCACTTTTACTTTCCCCTGGGGTACTTATGCTTATAGGGTCCTTCCCTTTGGTTTATGTAATGCCCCTACAACCTTTTAACGGGTTATCCTAGCCATCTTTTCTGATTTAACCCATGATTTTGTGGAAGTCTATATGGATGGCTTCACAGTATATGGGGATGATTTTAAACAATCCTTAGACAACCTAAAGAAAGTGTTGATCATATGTAAGAAACTAACCTTTCCCTCAGCCATGAAAAATTCAAAATGATGTTCATTGAAGAGATTGTTTTAGGACATCATATTTCTGATACCGGAATAAGGGTACATCCTGCTAAAATTGAAATCATTTCTCGAATAAAAAACCCTAGTTCCCAAAAAGAAGTTAGAAGCTTCTTAGGGCATGCTGGATATTATAGAATATTTATTCGAAATTTTACAAACCCAGTTGCCCCATTATTCAAACTGCTTGCAAAGGATGTTGAATTCCATTGGGATTCTCAATGTCAAATTGCTTTTGAAATTTTAAACATAAGCTTTCAACTGATCCTATTTTAAGAGGTCCAAATTGGTCCCTCCCCTTTCACATTTGTATTGATGCCTCAGATATAGCTCTAGGTGTTGTTTTGGGCCAAAGAGAAAATCAAGTTCCCTATGCTATCTATTTTGTCAACAAAAACCTCTCTCCTATTGAGATAAACTATACTGTTACTGAAAAAGAATTATTGGGAGTAGTTCATGACATTAACAAATTCCGACATTATATAACTGGGTATGAAGTATTTGTACACACCGATCACTCAATTATTATATTTTTAATGAATAAACCTGTCACAAATGTTAGAGTTACGATATGGTTGTTATTGTTACAAGAATTCAACATTACTATTATAGATAAACCTAGGAGAGATAATCTTGTTTTTGATTTTATGTCCAGACTTATTCATACAGGAGAGAATACATTATTGAATGATATTTTTCCGGATGAAAACTTGTTTTATATCTCTACTTGCATTCCTTGGTATGCAAATGTGGCTAATTATATAGTAACGAGGAAATTACCTCAAAATCCATTCTTTCGGGAAAAACAGAGAATCATTGAGCTAAGTGATAATTACATGTGTCATGATGACTGTTTATACCGCATTGGGCCTTACTTGGTGATTAGAAGATGTGTACGGGAAGATGAGATGCATGAAATTATTAAATTCTGCCATGATGGTCCATGTGGTGGGCATTTTATCGACAAAAGGACAACATACAAAATATTACAGTTGGGCGATTATTGGACAACCATTTTTAAATATGCAAAGAAGCTTGTGTCCATTTGTGATGATTTCCAAAGGATGGGGAGGCCAACTTCAAATGATGGGATGCCTCTTCAAACACAGGTAGTAATCGAACCTTTTGAAAATGGGCATTAGATTTCATAGGACCAATCAACCCTATGTCTAGAAGGAAAAGGTACATATTGGTTTGTACGGATTATGTGAAAAAATGGGTAGAGGCTAAATATTTCTATTCTGCCAATGAACAATCTGTTGTTGATTTTCTATTTGAAGAAATATTTACCCATTTTGGTGTGCCTAGAGAGATAGTGACAAGCCAAGGGACCCAATTTACTTCTAATTTGGTCAAAGTCATCACATAACAATATCAGATCAATCACCAGAAATATACACCTTACCACCCCCAAGAAAATGGACAAGTGGAGTCAACCAATAAGGTGATAGAATATATTCTCATGAAAACAGTTCAACTGCACCATTAAGACTGGGCTGATAGTTTTTTTGAAGTCTTATGGGCTTACTGAACAGCCTGGAGAAACACCACAGGTCATACCCATTATGAATTGGTTTATGGGAAGCAGGTGTTGCTCCCCATAGAATTTCAAGTAAAGACCTTTAGAGAAATCACGCAATTGGGAATGTACCTAGATGAGGCACATAAACAGAGGGTAATGAAATTGAATGAACTTGATGAGATCAAGAAGGATGTTCTTCAGAGAACCGCACTCATTCAAGATCAAAGGGCTAAATGGCATGAAAAATTTATTAATAAAAAGTCCTTTTAGCCAGGCGATTGGGCCCTGTTATATGACAACAGGTTTAAAAATTTTAAAGGCAAACTATTAACCTGATGGTTGGGACCTTATGAAGTGGATACAGTCTATGACAACGGTTCGGTTAAGATAAAAACCATTGATGCGGATCAAACTTCCTTTGTTGTAAATGGGCATTGCTTGAAGGTATATCATAAACCCTTGACTAAAGAAGATTTTATCAAGCATGTTCTTAAGAGTTTTGAAATGCAATTGGTAAGCAATGGGAGTCCTCTCCATGCTAATCCACCACTATAAGTATCTTTTTATTTGATTTAACCCTGTACATATGTGTTTATATGTGAGATTATAGATATAGGTTTTGTGTGATTTATAAAATTGAGTTGACTATGATCTTTCTTTGCAGATAATTCATGATAAAGGATCCTCATTGAGTTTTCTTTGAAAACTCTGACGAGCAGGAACTATCCCTGGCTAGGAAAAAAATTAAAGGGACAATAGTAGTTAGATTTTATCTTGCTAATAAAATGGAAGTGTTAACAGGAACGATGATTTGATTTGGATCTAAAGGAGGAGCCTTATGTCTTTCAGTAGCAGAAGATTTTCCAACCTAAGAATTATTGCAGAATTTGGAACCTAATTCCACCTTGCCTATTACTTCTACCTCAATTTAAAATTCATGTACCTTTGTGCTACATTTAGTTTTCAAGAATAATACTTCAGACCTACATGTTCCGATATTCAACTCATTATTTAACATTATGGTACCTGTTGGTAGATTCAACACTTCCAGTTTTGAATCTTGAATAAAAGCACCTGCAGTCTGATCCAGTACCAGTGATTGGCAACGTTTTTCTACAACCTGAAACTCAAAGTATTCCAGCCACAATGTGAGGCCTGCAAGTTCCAATTTAAAGATCATAAAGACCATGTACCTTATCAAGAGCATTCAGTACTACAGAATCATGTTTCGGTATTGCAGAATCTTGTTCTGGTTCTACAGAATCTTGTTTCAGTACTGTCATGTTCCAGTACTGAAGAATCATGTTCAGTACTAGTTAATAATCCAATACTCGTATCAAAATGACGGAATCATTGTCTTGTATTTGGCACTATCGTCACTTCATGTGATTGGAGGTATGCGATAATTTTCATGTTCTTTCTATTAAAGAATCATTTAAATCGGGTGTTGAATTGTTTTATTCTTATGTACACTTCATATTTTGAACTGTCATACCTACTCCTAAATGTATCACTATTATTATCCCCTTAAAGTGAAATTTCCACATTCATCCTTATCTTGTTCTATACATCTATTGGTGCATCTGCCTTATTATCACCTCATCATTTTGAAAAGTGACTTTCATTGTAAATGACCAAGATTATTCAATGGGAAAGGATGACACCATTATGTTTGATACTGGCCTAATTAATTTACCAAATTCTTATTGAAGGACTCTTTTTATAAGTTTATCTTGGAAGGTATTGATGAAAAACCTCTTGTTAAAACCTAGGTCTACACCTTTCCTCTCTTTCCCTCCATTAGCCTGTCCATCTGTCAACCTGATTTTTGTTCAGTTTCTTTTCAATGGTATAATGAATCAGTTTGATTTGTTCTCACCCTTCTTTTGACTTTGCATCATTTTATTGCTTTCTTGGAGGGTTAATGCATCTTCTAGTTTGAGTTAATAACGCATATCATATTGAATTTATCACTAGTGATCTTATAGCAGGTTGACCAAGCCTTTTTTATGCAAAAAAGTGCAGATTGCAAGAACAAGCTTGTTCTTGCAAACAACAGGAAAGTGCATTGTTTTATTATTTTAAACGTTCAGAAATTTTTAAAATGTTTGAAAAATGTTGTGTTGGCGCCTGCATGCATATGCATGCTCATGGGCAGTCAAGTTCACGAAATATTATCTCCAGAGCTCATCATTTCATAGTTTGTGTTAAGATCATGCAAGTTGCACCTCCAATTCTCACCATCACTGGTTTATAGGTAATTATAACTACAGGTGTTAAATTATATCATATTAGCATTCACATTTAGCTCGTTACTTGCAGCAGAGGTGGTCAACACAAAATGGTGCCACCCCAAGACCATTGGCAGTTGAACAGAACAGAACCACAGGGGCTCGAGCTATTCGAAGTTGTCCCAGAAATTGGAGATGTATATGTCAAGACAGAATACCCTGTAGACTTAGGTTTACAGCAAAATACAAGGGACCTTGGCCCAGATCCCGAGTAGGACTCTGGGGGCATGTCCCCAAATACAATGTTATCTAAGAAACTTTCAAATGACAACAAACCAAAGATCAAAGAAAATATATCAGGAATGCAGGGGTCTATGAAATAAAAGCATAGAATGTGTTATGAGGTAACACACATGTATGATATGAGGTCAATAAAAATCAAGTTGTCAACTTACCACAACAAATCTGCCATAAATGAGCAGCAAGAGCTAAAAGATAGAAAAAAGGAGCATATTTTAATTAAGCCAAAGGTTGAGGTTGATGAAGGTGCAGATGACAACCACCAGGTACAGATGTTGAATCAACAAATTTAAAGTTTACAACAGCATAGGAAAGATATGGAAATGCAACATACCAAGCTACAAATGTACCAGAAGTTACAAAGGAAGCACCAAAAAACACGTTTTTTTTTTTGGAGAAAGAAATAATCTAAGAGGATTGTTTGTCAAAGGAGAAAGGGTTTGAGACTAATGTTATATGATCCACCTCTTGAATTCATCACACTAATTACAAATAAAGTATCATAGGTTACAAAAGAAACATCAAAAGGCGATGCCCGAATTTTATGAAATACTTTGTTTTCTCTTTGTTTTATTCATTGGATTTCAGCGTGCCTTCTAAACATATGGAGGTGAATGTGTGAAAAAGGAAAGAGGTATTTTTGAGAACAAGATCATTCACAAAATGTCTCTCATATTTTACATAGGTATCACGGTTTGGGATAATCTAAGAGACCTTTGAGGTCATTTTTCCATAAATTTGCCAAATGTTGTTTTCCCTTTTTTTTGTCATTGTCTTTGGGTGTGCCTTCCAAACATATAGAAACGAGTTTGTGGAAAATGAAAGAGGTTTTTGTTGGGAACGATCCCATGCACAAAAACCTTACTCATATTTTACACATGTATCACATTCTGAGATATTCAAAGAGGTATTTGAGGTCTTGTTTCCCATAAATTCGTCAAATTTTGGGTGATTTTTATCTATCTATGTTGTAGTTCAATCTCCAGCTAGAGTGCACTTGGGTATCCATGTGCAGTTCTTGACAGTTACAACTGTCAAAGTTTTTGTAAAGAGTTTTTTTACTCCAATATAAAAAATAGTTATAGTTTTCACTTGTAGAAGTCTAGTTGTTTTAAGTTCAAGACATCACTGCCAAGTATAATAAGTCGTCATTTTAGTTTGATATGAACCACATTTTTTTTAAGGGTAAGTTTAAATTAAGTCATGACTAATATTCCTAATTAAATACACTCACGTCAAAGAGTTGTTCTCAAGTTGTAATGAAAGAGTGTAAGTCTAATCATTCAGAAAGTCTAGTTGTTATGCAGAGTTGAACTTTTGTTTCAAGATGGTCGAAACCCTCTAAAACAAGGATAAATAGGTAGATTTTGTAATGAAGAAAGGTTCAATTTTTAGTGAAATATTCAAGCATCGGAATTGGTTGGACCTAAAACTTGTGACTATAAATCTCTCTACCTGGTGAATATATATCTTGATGATAGTTTGTGTTTTCTTGCTCAAGTATTTATGTGTTTTTAATCTTCTCTTGGATGCAGATTTGGAATGTGTGCAATGTGCATTTCCTTATTCCTTTCTTTATGTTATGCAACTTGTTAATCAACTATTGCTTTAGTAAAAGGATCAATTATTTTGCAACCTGTTGGATTATTTGTATATGGACATTTGTTTAGGTCTTGAAATATTATTTTGAGTCTAAAATCTCACACAGCAGGTAACTCATTGTATTTCTTGTTGTGTTTCATTTTTTTATCTTTCCATATCCTTACCTGCTCATCAAATTGCATACCATCAACTAAGGGGAACCTGCAGACATATTGTTTGGTCAGTCCAACCAGGTTTCTAATCTTGAAAATCTATCCATTAGTTGAACAACAAACCTAATTAATTAAAAACAAACCATTCCAAAACTTGAGGTGGCCTAGCTCTTCCCTTTAGCAGTCAGGTGTAGACTTTAGGACCAACACTTGCTATGGTGGAACACTTGTAGAAAACCTTAATAAACTTTCACGAGGATCCTAACATTAGAGGACCTTTTAGTCATTATCCAGGATGTTCTTTTATACATTGAATAGATGATATTTGAGATTGTTGTAGATGATGTCACCCTTGGACTAAATATAAATGATTAACTTTGTGCCTAGTAAATTTAAAACACTCTCGTACCACCTGCCTTCCTTACACTCTAAAAAGTTGTCAAAGAACAATATACATCATTTTAAATCTTTCGAGTGATATATAATAAAAAGGAAGTATCAGGAAATACAAGTAAACCCGTCAGGGTATTGAACAGGCCTACTGGAAGCGGGGCTATGCTAAGTAAAGAGAGATAAACAAAAACATACCATTGGCACATCTAAAACCAAAAGTCCGGGTCACATTATGAAGCAATGATCATTCAAATTGAAGCTAGGAGATGAATTGTATATCTCTTGTATAATGGCCATAAGGTCCTTCGAATACTTGTTTGTGGATTCTATATTTTTGAAATAGACAGGTTTTCATGGAAGTGAGACCCTTAGTATAGGCAATTCACCTTTCCTAAACAAAAAGATTTACCTATATACTTGGATAATGGATAAGTTAATAACCTTAGGAATGTATCATTTTATATCTCCTTTTCCCTATGGTATTAAAATCATGACTACGTCACTTTTATCCTAATAAGGTAAGGAAGGTACGAGACCTATTGACTAAAACCACTCTCTCGATGAATGTTTGTCTTATGATGATATTCAAGACATATCTAAGTAACTTCTCCTAATAATTATTAAAAATGGGTCAAATATGACTTCTTATCCAATCACTTTCGAATGTGATCTATCACATCATTATTGAATACAATCACTTGAGTTGATATTATTTCAAACCACTCCTTCACCATTATGACCATGATCTAACCGTTATACTTTTTGCATAATGAAAAGATGTTTTTTTGAATGGCTTCGCCATTTAGATGAGAATCATTTATCAATGTTATATTGTTCATCGACATATTCTGATCTTGTTCACTCTAGTTGATCCCTCAACCCCTTGTTCACTTATGTCTTGTCTTCTACTACATGTTTCCATTGCCCTGTTTTGGTACCAAACCCTTACTCTGAGCATCATTGTTTACATTGCATCAAATTTGGAGACTTACTTCAAGACCGACATGGGGGTAGATTTCCACGATCTTGTGTTTCAAATATTCAAAGAAACATAAGAGTATAAACCATGCAAGGAAAATTTTGAGAAGGCGTGATGGATAAATTTCTTGGAGAAATTTAAAGGACACCATGACAAGGTTTTCTACGTATTCACACAAAATTTTGATGGGGAAACTATTCGGCTGTGGAAAATGACAATGCAAGTGACAGAGACTACTATAGCAGAAGCCATTTTCTTGTCATCAAAAGGAGAGAAGTATTCCAAAGGCGTGGAAACTAATAAACAAATTTGCCAAAAATTCTTAGTACCAAAACATGCAAACCCAGACTGGACGAAAGGTATCCCTCGCAATTGGATCAGACAGGAGTATTGGGCAATGCTTGTTAGCCTGCAAAAATTTCTGACTTGTGAAGGTAGGTATGCTATCACCTCCTTATACAATTTGAGATTAATATTTCATTTTGAAGGTGGTCCACAAGTCAATTTTCCATATTTCTTGTGGATGAGCTTAAACAAGATGGCTAGCGGGGTTAAATTTGCTTCTAAGAAACCAGAAACAAGTCTATATCATCATGGTCTGATGAAATTTTTGGTCGTGCATGAATTAAAGAAACGAGACAGTAGTTGGAAGAAGTTCCTTACTTAGGACTTTACCCTAGAAGAGTCCATTAATAGTCATACAAAAGAGATTTCCAAGTTTGTAGGAGAATATGGGGAAGGCGAATGCAGTAAGGAGTCTACCAAAAAGGCAGGGTGTAGTGACAAATAGAAAAACAAACCAAGTCGTGAGGTAGAGAATGTTGGTCCTAGTAATTCAAAGTCTATTGGTAGATCAAATCAAAGGAAGAAAACAAAACTGGGAGAAACCCCTGAATCAAGAGTTAAGAGAAAAGATAATATCACCACTCTTGAAGAATCTAGCACTAAAATGTCCACCAGAAGTAAAGCAAATAAGATAAGAGGGAAAAAGAGTCTTGCAATCGAGCCTGAGTTATCAACAAAACAAACCAAGAGGCAACAATTATTTAAGGATAAGACTGAAACCCCTATCACCCAAACCATAGGAACACCAGAAGAAAAATCTATTATTAATCAAGAGCCTACCTGTAGGACCATTAGAAGCATGGTTAAATATGAGAAAAGTCCTTGCCTCCCATTTTTGTAAGAGGAACCGATCAACATTTTGACTTCACCAGAGCCAGAAGATGAGTCTATTCAAGAAACTAATGAAACAAAGGAACTTATTACAAAGACCTTGAAAGAATTGGTGGTTGAATGCAAAGATAAGAAGAAGGATAAGAAGCAAGACAATCCCCTTGGTACTCTGACTAAACATCATATCATAGTCAGGATAAAGATACTTCAGAAACAGAATGAAAAACTAAGAAAGGATTTTATGGAATATGAAGTCCTCGATTCACATATCAAGGATGAGATTGTACGGTTCAAGGCTCAAAACTAGAAGTTGTGGGATAAGAGGGAAAAGCTTTCGATCAAACTCAAAATGGTTCTTCGCTTAGGTAGAAAGTGGGAAGCAGAGGCTAGAAGGCATATGTTACATAGAAGACTACTCAAAAGAGAGCTTAATGAGCTGAATAAGGGTGAAACTTCAGGGCTTAACATCTTATCCCAAGCAACAAATGCTTAATTCAGTCAGAAATGGCACCAATTTTAAAATTTTGAAGATCATCGTTGCATGAGAACATGCAATGGATTGGGCATGGGAAAAATGTTGGGTCTCCCTTTTCACATTTACAGTCACCTTATTTTATCCTTCCATATCGACCATTTTTCCTTGAAAGAATAAGTAATCCATACATTTTTCTCATTGCTATACTCACTTAACTACTTCTTGGTGTACACGAGGTAAAGAACATTTAGCTATGGTTTTTATGGTTTATTAATAGTTATAATAATTATTAATGTGCTCTAATCCTTATAATTACCTTGACGTGGGAATCTTATTAAGATAGAATCTTAATACAACGTTCTAAGTCATACGGTACCAGGGTTCCAAATCATGTGTTACTAGTACCAAAACATTCTAGAGCCATCTGGTACCAAACTCTACAGACATCCGACACCTGCACCCAAAAATCTGGACTTGATTAACTGAATTTGATGTTTTGACAAGACCGAGGGAATGGTTGGTGAATGATATCCTCCATTTTGATCCTACACGATATACCTTCATCCTCATGCACTTCGTGTCATGAGGATGAAGGAACTTCAACAAGAAAAATAATGTATTAAACATATTGAACCTCTTTGTAGATTGGCACATTTATTTTTGAATTATCTCCAATCTTGGTTGTATCGGGATGTTTCTCTTATAAAGAGGGTCTGTGGGTGACTGAAGGGAGTAGTCAAATATTGTTATGCTGTCATATTTGCATTATGAACACATATTTTCTATAAAATCATTTACTGAAGGTTAATATGAAGTGGAATTTGTTGATCTTGTGTGTTTCTTAGAATCTATCATTCTATGAGCTCTTTTTAATATTCCCTGTTGGTATCGGCCAAGGCCCACCTGTCCAACTCGGCGAAAGTTTATTTCCATCACTCACCTTCGCAAGTGTGAAAAAGAAGTTCAAGTTTGGATATTTTCAGGACGAAAAAAAATTCTAAGGTATTTTATGTTTTGATTATGGAGGTTTTAAAGTTTTTCATATTATAATTTTCTTTACAAATGGTATATTTGATCATTTTCTTTATAAGGGAAAATATTATATACTTGGTTTTGGCATATTACTGATTTTTTTTTAAAAGACATGGTAAAATTGGTTTTAGCATATTAATATTTGTTTTTTTAAAGGACAAATGCAAATTTGGTTTTGGCATATTATTGTTTTTTTTAAGCAACATATTGTAAATTTTGTTTTGTCATATTACATTTTTTTATATAAGGGATATATGGTGAATTTGGTTTTAGCATAGTACTGTTATTTTTATAAAGGGAAATATTGTGAATTTGGTTTTGTTTTCATGTCATATTGCAATTTGTTTCATTAATTGTACAATTTTATATCCAAACTATTACTATGATGTCAGGTTTTTGGCATTGGGGTTTAGGTTTTTAATTCTTTCAACGTGGGAAACCAAAAGAATTGCGCAACAAAACATGAATGCACCATAACTGATGGAGAGGCAAGGAAAGATAGAAAACATGAGAAAGTTAAGAGCAAAAAGAGAAATGGAAAGAAATGTGGAGGCACATGGCGGTGACGAAAAAATGCAAAATGTGAAGGCACATGGGGGTGATGAAGAATTGCAAAATGTGGAGGCACATGGCGGTGATGAAGGAATGCAAAATGTTGAGGAACACGTTGATGAAATAAATGAAGAACATGGAGGTGATGAGGAAATGACAAATGTGGAGCAAACAATTGGCAACATTGATACTAAGACCATGATTGGTGAGTAAATATTTTTTTATGTTTATAAAATTGTATTTAATACAAGTATATAATTGATTTGAAAGTTCACAATCTTATAAATTTATTTATGTTCATGCAGGGTCAACATCCAACTTACAACATCCTACCATACCTATCAATTTACATAGATTAATTGGAAGTTGCAACAATATCGTCATTGGCGACAAATTTTTGGAGAACGTGGATTCAAGTAAAATTGAAGAATTGGGACCTCTGATGTGTGATCATACATCTCTATATAAAGCAAAAAAGATACTTGAAAATTATCTTGAAGGTATTCATGTCATAGCGTAAGCTCAATTGTTACATAGATTGTTAAAGAAAAAATGTCTAAGAAATGCAATTAAATTATTGGGCATTAAAAGTGTCAAAGAGGTTAAAAAAATGAGATGGTATCAAAAAATGTGACCTCGGCCCTTGCCACACTTGCAAGGAAATGATCTCATGATTTAGTGGTTGCTCGTAAAACATTGCTAACAGAGGTTGTGGAAAAAAACACTGCAACTGATTGTTTGTTGGCTATGACTACAAGAACATTAAAAATGGCAAGAAAAAGTTTATGGAAGCGTAAAAACGTTAGGGTTTAATTAAATGAGGATGATGAAGTTGCATGTTGGGTTGCTATCTGTAGGCAACCTTATCAAGATAGACTTCCAGATAATGTGAGGGACAGGGTGAAAGAGTTTTGGCATTTAAACTCTCGTGTCTTACCAAATGAAAAGAATGTTGTGTGACGTCGTATATCTAAAGGAAACTATGAAACTCATGCCAAACACATAATAGAGGTCATTCAAGTGGAAATGTTCAAAAATTTTATGGATAGTAATGTTGATGTCAAGATTTCCGTTAGCACATTTTTGAAGCTTAAACCATGGTATGACAGGCCCATCGTTGTCTGTGACTCATGTTGTTGTCGATACCATGTAGAATTTGAATTATATTATGAGACATTTCTAAATTTTGGCATAAAATGTTGGCCAAATGACCCCTCTCCTTCGATTGTTTGTGAATTTGTATCTAAAATATTATGTGCACGAGAGAATGATCAAGTATTCTATAAGAAACAATGCGTCGGTGGTGAAAAATGTGAAGAATGTTCTCATTTGGCCCTTTTTTATGCTAAATACCCCATTGATCCAAAGATCCTCAATTGTCAAATCACATTGTGAAATGAAAGAGATATGAATATGTTGATTATACTCATGTTACAGATTCAACAACAACATCAAGAAATATTGATTTAGTTGAAGATGATATCTCTGTGACATATTTTATGGAGTTGTCCAGGGAGAAAATATATAGATATATCAAGCACTCTCATACAGCATGATGGCAAGACTTACAGTTCAAGAAATCACGAGATGTATTTCCAAAAGGAACAATATTATCAATTGTTGATTTTGTTGAAAATTACATTTTTCACTCCACAAAAGGAGATACAAAGTGAGTATTATCATTCAGACTAGGTATCTATGCTTGTGCATATTTTGTACTGACATGCAGAGCTTCATCTCGATGGTTCTAATAGTAATGAAAATAATCGTGAAGTGAGTAAAGAGTATCATTTCTACATCAGTGATGATCGTACACATGATACATGTTTTGTCCAACATTGTTTTAATATGCTTTATAAAGAATTATCAAGATGAGGGGTCACTTTTAAAGAGCATTAGGTGTGGTCAGATGGTTGTGTTGGTTAGTTTAAATCAGCATGCTCGTTCTTATGGTTGTGTCACCTTCCTAATAAAATTGATGTTCGCCACACATGGATCTTTTTTGAAACGGGACATGGAAAAGGAGAACATGATGGTGTTGGGGCTTGCGTAAAACGTGCACTTAGGAGATACCAAATGAATCAATATGCTTCTCACCTCGCAAATTCAAACGATGTTTTTAATTGGTGCAAGCAAAATTTAAGCCATGAATTCAATGAAAGGATGGCTAATATGAGAAGGTATGTAATTGTTTCAATGACCCTTAATGTTTTCAAATGCAGTTACTTAATATGTTTAGATGTACATGAGTATTTTTATGAAAATTATGAAAAAAAAAAGTTTATTTTTATTTAAATGTGAAATTTGATTTGCAAAAGTTATGTGTTTATCTTGAACAGGTTCTTCTGGAATATTGCAATGGGCGATGTTGACAGATAAATTCCATATAATTGTGTTGCAATCCCTAAAACAAGGGGCTTACACTCCATTAGGAGTAAAAAAATGGCAAATATACATGCAATCGAGAAACAAGCATACTCTTGCTTTTGTCTTGCATGTATTGATGATGTAGAGTCCTTCGATGAGTGTCAAAACCAAACTAACAAATTTGTCAAACCATGGATACACCAAGAATTGACACCATTGCCCCCATTTGGAAATATCACCGATGCAGAGCACGACAATGAAGCGGTTGTGATTGACAAGGATTACGATCGTGTTTACGATATGGTTAGAGAAGGTGATGTATTTGTTGTCATTACACCGGTAGATAATCTAGAAAAAGTGCATTATTATTTATTGAGATGCACTAGGTCGAAAAGCACATTGATGCAAGAATTTAAAGATCCGTCAAATTATACGTATGTAATGGGTTCAATGGTTTTAATGGGACATTTCTTTGCAGAAGTAATGAAATGTAATGACCATATTCTTTTTGAAGACTACAATCCAGATGTTATATTTTCTCAGTACAATCATTTGGTCATAGCATCCTAGTTGCAATTGAAGCCAGTGAAGACTAGGAAAAATTCCAATAATCGACAATGGGAATTGTCGATAGAAGATCATAATGTAATTCTTGAGAATATGCCACTATCACATTTGATATGAATCGAGAACACATTGGTCAAGATGAATTTTTCTTTGATTCTAGGGTTAGAACGTAGAACTGTTATATAAATTGCACTTTATAGTTTATGGACTTTATATTGGACTTTATATAGTTTATGGACATATCATTCTCCATTGTTGGTTTGTGATTGAATGCAAACTTGTGTTTTTGTGTCATTCCTTAAGGCTGATTGACTATGTAATGAATACATGCTTTCTTTCTCATTGCTAGGAATGGGATCGGCCTCATGAAATACATGATCATCTTCTTGCTTAGACTTCGAAAACTTGGAGGGAGGGTGCATAAATCAAGTGCACACTTTGTCCGCATTGAATAGGAACATGTACAAGATTTAGAACCCATTTCATGGAAATTCCAAAAAATTGAGTTGAGTGTTGTATTAGGTATCCAATATAACTTCTTAAAACACAAAGGGAGCAAGAAAAGATGGATGGTTTAAAATCCAAGAAAATCCCATGTCATAGTATTAGTGATGACTCTAAAGTTGAACCAACATCTGATGTTAATGATTGTGGTAGGGAGTATTAACAAACCAAATTGATTCATATATTGAATATCAAAAATAAAGAGGATAACATAAAAGAATCCATACATATTAAAAATAATGTATTGAATATGTAATTTATAAGAGATAACTACAATAGAAAGTGGGATTGTTTATTAAGTACACATTGAATGGTCACACATTTAAATATACAGGCATTTTAGACTCGTGACTTTTGGTTATTTAATATTGTTTATTATGATTGTTATTATTAGTACTTTTTTTATTCAAGTATATGTATGTGTGTCCCTTCAAAGATGCTTTGTCCTTAAAGCAGAGTCTAGGAAAATGTGGTCGTTGTTCTTTCCTATAATGTTTTCACTTGATGCTCTTTTCTTGATGTTGTCATGGTTAAAGAAAATAAATCGTAGTATCTTTGAAGTGTTGAACAGAACTATCGCATTGTGAAAGGGTCAATCCATCAAAATTTGACTTTTTATAAAATTGTATCATGCAATATTTTATTAGGACTTCTTTAATTGTGATTCTCGATATATACTTGGAAATGAGTTGAATTGACATTTTGATATTTAGAAATGCAAACTAATTTTTTATGTGATTAAATTTGTTATTTAGGTGATGATAGAGTTTTCCTTTTGATACACTAAGATCATCAATGATGACAAAGGGACCTTCAATTGTAACTAGATTTGTGAGTGTCATTTTATCAATTAATGCCTTGCTAGAAATCTTCACTCTATTTTTCAACTTTGATTGCATCGATGATGACTTCCCAATTAAACTTATCAGTGGTTTTCAATCAACGTTTTTTTGTTGACAAGTTGTTCTAGATATTTTTGTTGTGTCTTCTTCTCATTATTGAACTTCTTAAGAATAACACATTGTTCTTGAAGGACTAATTATGTAGGCTACCAAATATGTGGTGCTATCTAATGTTGTCCAAGTTATCATAAATAGAATACCATTTGCAACGTAGTAGCATTGGTGCTCCAAAAGAAGTACAAGCCTATTTTTTGGACACTGAACTATACATTCTTTGAGTAATTCATAGAATGGCATCACCTAACTTGATTGGATTTGGGTGTTAAATGAAAATAGTAGCAAAAAAACTAAGTTTTATATGTAACCACTGTCATTCACAAGCCATATATTGTAATTTTTCCAAAGATACAAGATTTTCCGCTTACTACATTAATATTCAATGGCCATTTGAGGTGAAGGATGATTTAGCTTCCACATTTATCAATGATGTGGAAACATTCGAAGCAATCTATCTCAAATGTAGCAACTAAGGTAAGGTGTAGGGTTTTGGATGATCATTTTTTGATTGATGTTAAATTTGTTGTTGAATTTGTAGAACATATGTGTTATGTTGATACAAAGAACCTATTATTCGGGGAGATTTATGGGAACATTGACAAGGGTAAGAGAATGCAACCCATCACAAACCAGAGAGATCCTGCCATATACCCACAAAAAATATGTACATCTGGGCAATGGAATATATTGAATACCCACTTCATATGCCAGAGCACACAGTTAATCCAAAATATTAGGATAATTAGAGAACAAATAGGTGGCCTCTTCCCCAAATAGAGAGTTGGTGAGAGGAATATTCACTACAATAAAGAAGATTTATGTTTTTACAGATGGATCCAACATTTGCGTTCAATTTGCCCAATTTTCACAAAGGCAAGGCAACTTTGGATTACAAGAAACTTTGAAAGATAGGCATAAAAAGAATGCTCCAATTTGTTGATTTTTCAATAAGCTAGGTTAAGCATGTAGTTCATTTCATTTTTGCATTTGTCTTAACCATAAACAAGAATTTTGCAACAACCAAGATCACAAGAAGAAACACCATGCAGAAGAACACAAGAAGTATCTTGGGAATCCCTTCTCAACAAGGGAAGAAAACCCTTTCAAATCCTTTGCTATATTCTTCAAGAGAAAGACCTTCACCACCAATAATACTTAGCACACAAGAGGGTGCTCAAACCCTAGAATACTAGCGCCCAAGAGAGGTGCACATTTCTCCCAAGTAGATGTACTTGTTGAAATTTTCAAACTTGTGTGAAGGATATGATTCCACAATGGGGAATCTTCCTTTACTTATATTAGACTTGTCCTATCAATAGAAGTGTCTATTGGCACAACAAGGCCGACCTCTCTAAGTCACATTATAAATAATATTAAACAGATTAATTATCTTTTACATTTATTACTAATCACATTAAGGTGGGGCCGACCTGCACCCTTTACATTACAATCAGGGTTACAGGTAGGTCTGACTCTTGAACAATATAGCAAGGTATTTGATACACCCACTAGTGTTCATCCACTAGGGTAACATCCATAGGGATGTCCATATATCTGGCTCACTGCATTACACAGAAGAGCCAAATATTCACACGTTCACCTGTGCTCGTCCACAGGCACGTCCACTCAACAAATCTTATTTTCCACTGCATCACACAGAAGAGTCATCTGGAGTTTCTCATCAACTTTGTTGCTCAGAGGAGGCCAATACATCATCTTCATTTCTGTTCTCATGACGATGCACCCATCACTTTGGGGTTTCACACATTCACCTTGTGCTCAGCCACAGACACATCCAACTCAACAGATCGTCTTTCCCACGGGATAATCATCTGGAGTTATTCTCAACTCTCTCAATGGAGAAGGTCATCTCTATGTTCCAGCTCTATCTCAGATAGGAACCTTGTACCCTTCTTAGGGGATTTCTCTCAAGTTTGTAAGCTGGAGAAAGTCTCACATAGCCGCAATGATCCACATCTCACAGGTTTGTAAGCTGGAGAATGTCTCACATAGATGCAATCATCAACACTCCCTCTCAGCTAGGGAGCCATTTTCCACCAAGCCAAGTCTCTCACGAAAATACTTGAACTTGGTCTTAGCAAGTGCTTTGGTGAAGATATATGCAATATGTTCATGAGTAGAAAGATATTGCACATGAATTGTCTTCCTCTGCACCATGTCTCTGATATAGTGATACTTGATTTCAATGTGTTTCGATATGTCATGAAACACTGGGTTCTCAGAGAGCTTTACACAGCGCTAGTTATCACAGTGAATAGTAGTAGGATCCATCTCATGATCGAATAAGTCAGTCAGAAGTTTGTGAAGCCATACTGCTTCACGAACTGCCACACTCAATGCTACGTACTATGCCTCTGCGGTGCTTAAAGCCACAGAGCTTTGTTTTCTGCTACACCAAGAAACCATGATCGATCCTAAGGTGAAGCAACAACTGGAGGTGTTCTTTCTGTCTACTGCACTTCCTGCCCAATCTGCATCGGCATATCCTTGCAGGCTCAAGTCCACATTGGATGCATATCTCAAGCCATAACCAATTATGCCTTGTAAGTATCTCAATACATGTTTTGCAGTTATCCAGTGTGTATGTTTTGGTTGGCTCATAAACTGGCTAAGCACATTTACTACATAGCAAATGCCTGGTCTGATGTTAACTAGATACATCAGAGATCCAATCAACTGTCGTTATAAGTGTGGATCTACATCTCCTGAATCAGTATCACTCATTTTCTTTAAATCCATTACCATTGGAGTAGGCATGGATTTACATTCTGTCATGCTGAAATTTTTCAGTATCTCCATAGTATATTTTCCTTGACTTAGGAAAATCTCATCTATTTTCTGCCATACTTCTAGTCCCAAGAAATAATTCATCAATCCCAAATCCTTCATTTCAAATTTAGCAGTTAATGTTTGTTTTCATTCAGCAGTGAGTCTCTCTGAACCGATGAGGAAAAGATGATCCACATATAAGACCAAAATCAAACACTCATTGCCATCAATGTGATAATACAATTTTGGACCAGCAGTACTTTTGTTGAATCCCAAACTCATCAGAAATCCATCCATTTTCTCGTACCAAGCACGTGGTGCTTGCTTTAGACCATATAGGGCTTTCTTTAACCTGGATACATGAGATTTTCCATTGTGTACAACGAAACCTTCTGGTTGCTCATATAAACTTCTTCCTCAATTTCACCATTGAGAAAAGTTGTCTTTACACCCATCCAATGTAGCTTCCAACCCATGGAAGCAGCTAGCGCAATGATAGATCGAATGGAGGTATATCTAGATACTGGTGCAAAAGTCTCGTCATAGTCAACTCCCTCTATTTGTCAAAACCCTCTAGCCACAAATCTTTCTTTGTATTTTTCAATGCTTTCATCAACAACATGCTTGATTTTGTAAATCCATTTGGAGGTCACTACGGACTTTCCCTCTGGTCTTGGAACAACATCCCATACATCACTTTTTAATATAGATTGATATTCTTCAATCATGGCATCTTCCCATACTTGTTCACCTTAAGCTTCTCCATGACAAGTTGGCTCTGAATCAATAATGTGGGTCATGGCTGAAAGGTAGCTTGAGAATCTCTTTGGTCTCTTGCTTTCTCTAGTTGTTCCTTGTGCGGTTTTATGCCCTTCTGCTTCTTTTAGAGTTTGTCGGGCCCAAGCAGGCCTTTTATGTCCAACTGTAATGTCTCTGGGTATGTTTCTTGGAGAAACTAAATCTGTTGGAGCAACTGGATCAACTGGAGTTATTGGCTCATCTGGAATAATATTTGTCTCCCTCTTAACTGTTGAAGGGGGAGAAGGTATTGTTTCAGTATCAATTTCTATCTAAGCTTCTCTGGATTTCTGGAAGGCTACTTCTTCTTCAAAAGTAACATCTCTGCTTACTTCAATTTGTCTCTGATCTGGAATGTGGATTCAATATGCTTTTGAGGATTCATTGTATCCTACAAATGTACCCTTTCTTCCTGAAGGTTCTAGTTTGGATCTCTTTTCTTTGGGTACATGAAGATATACTAAACATCCAAATATTTTGAAGTGTCTGATCTCAGGCTTCACTTTGGTGAATGCTTCTTCTGGATTAATGTTCTTTAGGATCTTATGAGGGCTTTGGTTTTGAACATATATTGTTGTCATACATGCTTCTGCCCATAGAGTCGTAGGTAGACTCTGATCATGTATCATTGCTTTAGTTGCCTCAATGATAGTTATGTTTTTCCTTTCAGCAACCCCATTTTATTGAGGGTTGTATGGAACTGTGAACTCCCTCTTGATTCCTTCTTCAATACAAAAATTGTTGAATTCTTTTGAGGTGTATTCTCCTCCATTGTCTGATCTTAATATTTTGATTTTTCTTCCGGTCTAGTTTTCAATCTGAGCTTTGAATTCTTGAAACTTGGCAAGGAATCCATCCTTGTTCTTCAGAAAGCAAATCCAAGTTTTCCTGGACTGATCATCTATGAAGAGTACATAGTATAAGTACCCATTTAGGGATGCAACAATCACTGGCCCACATACATCTAAATGTATCAAGTCCAAGATTTCCTTGGATCTATTGTCACTGCTAGGAAAGGATCCTTTAACATTTTTGCCAAGGGCACAACCTTTGCAAACACCTTTATATTGAATCTGTATCTCTAGTAGACCTGTTACCATTTTCCCTAGATTTGGAAGAACTCTATAATGAATGTGAGCAAGTCTTCTATGCCATAACTCACTCAAGTTGATAGTGTCATGTAATAAGGCTTGAACTGGTTTGGTGGTCAATTTGTACAAGTTGTTTTCTCAGACACCAATTACTTTGGAAGAGCTTATATGAGAGTCTTTGTGCCATGCAAGAACTCTTCCTTCTAAGAAAGTAATTTTGTAGCATTTGTCTTCCAAGGCCGAAATAGAGACAAGGTTTCTCTTCATTCTGGGTATATATAGTACTTCTTCTAGTTTAAGTTGCATATATGAATCTAGTTGGAAGGTAGAAGTTACAACTCCTCTCACATTATATCTGGCATCATCTCCAAGAACATGTAGATGTGTCTCTTTCTCAACGAAATGTGTTAGATGATTTCTAAGACCGGTCATGTGGCTGGAGGCACCACTATCAATTAGCCAAGTATTGTCATTGATAGGAACCATACCTGAGAGTGTTGAGATGTTGATGTCTTCATTTCTTTGAGGTATTGTCTTCCTGGAACCGAGCTTGCTTGAATCATCAAGCTTGCTTCCCATCATGATTTTGCTCATCTTCACAAACCCTTGTCAACTAGGCTAGAAAACCTAATGGCTAGGCTAGGCTAGCACTTTTAGGTTTTGTTGAACTTATGACTGCCAAAAATAAGCCTTAAGAAATATGATAGCCCTGGTAAGCCTAAGAGCTTCTTCAAGAAGTTGCAGAAT
>ML782764.1:472877-499352 GCA_009831015.1 Picea engelmannii | reverse complement strand
CAACTAGGCTAGAAAACCTAATGGCTAGGCTAGGCTAGCACTTTTAGGTTTTGTTGAACTTATGACTGCCAAAAATAAGCCTTAAGAAATATGATAGCCCTGGTAAGCCTAAGAGCTTCTTCAAGAAGTTGCAGAATACAATTCTGATAGTTTCTACAGAATTTGGCGAAACCCTAGAAACCCTTAGGGCCAAAAAATCAAAATGCTCGAAAACTGCAATATGAGACTTGTTGGAGGTGAGCTGAAGAAGGTTGTACACTCCTATGTTATTTTTATCCCCGGCGTCCAAGTTTTGAGTGTTGAAAACCCTCAGAAGAGTAGGTCGTACAAAATTTATGGAAACCCTAGGAGGGTCGTACGGTTTCTGCAAAAGTGAGAGAGAATGGTTGGAAAGTGTTTATGCAATGGAATCTTCAAAACCTATGCTCTAATACCATGTTGATTTTTCAATAAGCTAGGTTAAGCATGTAGTTCATTTCAATTTTGCATTTGTCTTAACCATAAACAAGAATGTTGCAACAACCAAGATCACAAGAAGAAACACCATGCACAAGAATACAAGAAGTATCCTAGGAAACCCTTCTTAACAAGGGAAGAAAACCCGGCCAAAACCTTTGCTATATTCTTCAAGAGAAAGACCTTCACCACCAATAAGACTTAGCACACAAGAGGATTCTCAAACCCTAGAAAACTAGTGTCCAAGAGAGGTGTGCACTTTTCCCAAGTAGATGTACTTGTTGAAATTTTCAAACTTGTGTGAAGGATATGATTCCACAATGGGGAATCTTCCTTTACTTATATTAGACTTGTCCTATCAACAGAAGTGTTTATTGGCACAATAGGCCCGACCTCTCTAAGTCACATTATAATTAATATTAACCAGATTAATTATCTTTTACATTTATTACTAATCACATTAAGGTGGGGATGACATGTACCCTTTACATTACAATGAGTGTTACAAGCAGGTCTGACTCTTGAACAATATAGCAAGGGATCTAATACACCCTCTAGTGCTCATCCACTAGGGGAACATCCATAGGGATGTCCATATCTTCGGCTCACTGCATTACACAGAAGAGCCAGATCTTCACACGTTCACCTGTGCTCGTCCACAGGCACGTCCACTCAAAAGATCTTCTTTTCCACTGCATCACACAAAAGAGTCATCTGGAGTTTCTCGTCAACTCTGTTTCTCAGAGGAGGCCAATACATCATCTTCATTTATGCTCTCATGACAATGCACCCAACACTTTGGGGTTTCACACGTTCACCTTGTGCTCAGCCACAGGCACGTCCAACTCAACAGATCGCCTTTCCCACAGGATAATCATCTGGAGTTATTCTCAACTCTCTGAATGGAGGAGGTCATCTCTACGTTCCAACTCTGTCTCAGATAGAAACCACGTACCCTTCTTAGGGGCTTTCTCTAAGGTTTGTAAGTTGGAGAAAGTCTCACATAGCTGCAATGATCCACATCTCACAGGTTTGTAAACTGGAGAATGTCTCACATAGCTGCAATCATCAACACAATTCATCTATGGTGGCTACATGGTGATCATGTTCCAAAGTTCCATGCACTTTCCACACAATGACTCTCACAAGTAACCAATTCCTTGTCTTGTGAGCAGAATTGGAGCAATTTTCCTTTCATACATTCAATGAAGAGACACTCGTTGGGGTCTATAAGGTAGAAAAATTGGTCTACATTCAAAGCACACTTCATCTCATTTCTCAAAGAGACTCAATGCACAAGGAGGGTTCTTCCAAGAAATGTGACCAATACACAAAGGATGCTACAACTATGGATGAGAATCCATAGCCAAAGGGCCTTGTCTAGCTACCTCCATCGATAGTGCCATAGGATGACCCTCTGATTGAGGGTGTTGATTCCCTAAAGACCTTGTTAAACGAGGACCTAAATCTACTCAATGATGATGACCAAATGGTAAAACACAAAACACAGAGCTTTGAGTATTTGCACTAATGATGTTTTTTTTTTCAGAAAAAACTATTGAGTAATTTTTTAATATACTTGTTTAAAAATTAAGACTCAATCCCACCAATATATTGTTTTTTGTCAACAAATTATGAGAATGATCAATTGTAAATTTTATTGTTTTCCAATTTTGGATGCATTGGTCAATGTTGAATGTCAACAGATGAATGGATTGGTGGACAATAGAATGATTTTAATCTAAAAATGTATATGAATCATTGTTGATTTGTTTCCAAGGAAAATGTCCTAGAGAAACCTAAGGGATGATTCCCTACAATCATGGATGGCATCCCTAGTAAAATCATCAACATACACTAGTGTGCCTCCTCCAAGAATATTTGAACCAAGATTTTTCTAGCACAAAATAAACCAAATACCCAACAACATTGGTGACGACCACTTAAACTAATCCTTTGAACTAAATAAATTCTTGATTTACATTAATTTTAATTTTAGTGTTAGTGTTGTTTTATGTTTACTCTAACATACCTAACATACCCTTGCCACCAATTTCAAAAAGTGTCATACCCATAAACTTGGATCCTTACAAATAACTTGAGACCATACAGCCCATGGTACCATCTGTAATCTTCCTAAATTTCAAGTACATCCAACAAGTTTTTTTCCTTACAAATATATTAAGGCCATACATCCCATGGTGCCATGTGTAATCATCCTAAATTTCAATTACATCCAACAAGTTTGCCATCAAGAGGATGTCTGAACGTTTAGCTGTCGATTCGTGGGAATAGTCAATGGCCCTTGTCAACCTTGACCACTATAAACCATCCAGTTAGTTAAATAAATCCATGTCAATCAAACAATTGGTCTTAGAGATAAAACATAGGCATACATTTGATGCTATCAAGGCCATAAGAACTCTTATTAACCACCATTTTCGTTCAGTATAAAACCATTTGCAAGGGTGCCCATTATCATGAATAGTGCTCTCCAAATATATGCGGCATCCAAACTAAACGTCACTGAATGTGCCAGTTTATTATTAAAATGTTAATTTGTACAATGACACTTTTGATGAAGATGTTAAATAAGATGTAAGTGTGGACATGGTTTGTGCAGAAATGTTCGTCATTGTTTTAAAAAAACTCAATTGACACTCAAGCCTACTAGGTATGCAACACAGAAAATCAATATCTAGCCAGTAATGGTGAAACAGAAATGCCAAAAATACCTTGTAATTTATGTTAATTTCATCTGGAACCCGAAATTAAGTTATTATTTTTTATACAGTTTAGATGGACAGATGAAGTGATGATGGCTCACTTAAAATTAGTGTTTAATGCGGGGGTCGACTATAACCTAAAATTGGTAAATGTCCATCCAATGCGGTTCTCTCATTCTTTTGGAGGAACAAAACAAGTTCACCAACCTTTAGCATGTGCAGTATAAGCATTGTAAATATGTCACTTCAAAGTGCCATGCGTTAAATAAATGTTTACTTGACGGGAAGATTACATTACAAATAAATTAAATGATTCGCATCATATTTTTCTAGCAAATCAAAACATTGTGTCGGAGATGCTCTACATGTAGCCACAAGGCTCATAGGTACGGGAAAGAACAATGATTTTTATTTCTGAAAATCATTGTCATTTCAAAATGTCTTCCACCTCTAAAACCCAAATAAAACATTCACTTAATTCCTTACGATACAACTAATGGAAATCAACCGCTCTCTGTGTGGTTAGAAACTTAGTGCTACATGTTTTCTTTTGAGACCATCTTCTTCCTTTTCTTCACGGCCTTGGGAATTTTTGTTTTTCGAGCTTCTCTCTTCTCAGCCTTCACCACCTTCTTATGCTCCTCCTGAGTTGTTTTCCTGTCAACCTGTTGGTTTTCACCCAAAGAAACATTTACATGAGGTAAAATCGGGTCTCATGAAGTTGAAGGCCATGGGGATGCTCAACTACAACTACTAAACAGTAAAACATCCACATTCAAAAATGTTCTTCATGTATCTAGTCTAGTAGAAATTTTCTTTCTTTTCGCCAAATTGAACAACACATCCCACATGTATAAGTTGTATTCACAACAGGGAGATGCATGGTGAAAGGAAAAAATAGAGGAAAGATGTTAGCTTCAAGAGTGGAAGAGAATGGGTTGTACAAATTAGAGGATGTGGCAATGAACTTGTCAGATGATGAGGCAAATTCATAGGAATTGGTGGACAGTGGATACACCAATGCTAGCTCACTTTGGCAGCAATATTATGGACATAAGTATTTTTTGCATCTTTCTTCTCTGAATTGGTTGTTTGGCTACCTACTATTTTAGAGAAGGGAGGGAAATCTGTAGCATGTTTGGCAATGGAGCAACACGAGGAGGTTGATGACATGAGGAGAGCCTGGACAACAACTGAAGTGTTGGACCTTGTGCATGCAAATATTTGTGACTCAATGATGATACCAAATTTTTAAGGCACCATGTACATCACTAATCAACCAATAAAAAACATCATCCTGATTGAGTACGTTCATCAAGCTTTAGTTGATCTTTTCGATGAAGGTTTATGCCTTGAGGACCCCTTCTTGTAGGGCCTTAGTCTTCATTGCTAATCTTTATTGAATATTTCAAGTAAAATATGGATGCTACATTTGGATTTCTTGGAAATTCTTGGTCATCCAAACAAGCCTTCTCCATTGAAGTTGCTTGAGCAAATCCCAACCTTCAATGGAAAACCTCATCAAGTTGCTCAACAAATTTGGGATTTCATGGATTTTATGATAGATCTAAATACTATCCATGATGACATCATGATGAAGTTGTTTTCTTGTACATTGGAAGAAAGTGCAGCATAATGGTTTGACAAGTATTGTCCAAGGGTTATACCTTCAATTTCAGGTTTGATCAATGCTTTTGGCAGTTTCTGGGTCTATGTTTGTGAGCAACAGTTTGAAGGATCTTTTAGTGGTGATTTTTTGCTTTAACTTGGTCTTGAAAGAAGAAAAAGGTTGGATGATGTCTTGTAGGCTTATCAAAGCAATCCTATAGATCTATTGTTCAAAAAGTTGGTTGAAAAGTATGAAACGGTAAATTCATTAGTTACTGTTGTAGAGAATAAGTATTGCAATCCATCCCATGTGAATCCACAGTTTAAGCCTCATCAAGACGCCTTTGATAATATCATCCCATCATTCTATCTAGAGAGTTGTTAGATCTTGAAATTGCAGAAGATGAATGGGGGGGGTCCAAAAGAAGACATCCCAAATACAAAGGGTGATGAAGACCTGGTTTAAAATTTTAGTGTTGTCACAAACATGGCAGCATGTGATCAGCCCATGATCATTCCCATCTCAACAACGGACCCTACCACTGTCAAAAAACAGGTGTGTAGTTCAGATTCCATGGAAGAGTCAAATGAAGCAAAGGAGTATAATACAGATTTGGTATTTTGTGGTGATATAAACCCTACTGTCTTGCATTCGAAAATGACAAATTTGGGTGACAAAAATCAAGTTGCCCCTAGTCTAAAAAATGAAGCTTATATACTCCATAATGAGTAGCCTTCCACCATTGTTGCATCCTGTCTACAGGACTTACCACATGATGATAGGAATATTCCACATTCTTCTCATTGTATTGCACTAGAGGAACAGTCAAATGGTAAATATAATGAAGCCCTAAATACAAATGACCATAATATTTCGGGTGAGATCATTGATGAGTTGAAATTTAAGTAGTCCCCTGAGGTCAAAGAATTATGTTCCTCTCTCTTTGATTCTGTCTGGGCAGAAAATAAGTGTAACAGAACGATCAACTCAAAATTACCACTTAAATTTGAACAAAACAACGATATAACTTAAACGCTGCATTTTGATGGTCCTCCTATGTCCGATGTTGATAATGATTGTGATGGAGGTGAGGATGGATCTTTTCTTATAGAAAATTTACTTTATGAAATGAAAACAGAGAGATATTTCCCTATTGTGCCTGATACTCATCTTGAAGACAGTGTCACTTTCCATTTTATTGAAGAAGGTTGGTATCCATGTTTTGCAAGTGAACAAGGTGACTTGGATTCCAGAGTTGAAGTGAACAGTGATATCACCACATCTGATCCATGTGTATAGGAAAAGAAGGCCTACTTTCTAGACAAGGACTGTCAACAAAAGGGTAAAGAACACCTTCTACCACTTTTACACCCTACTTAAAGGACTCGCTACACATAGAAGGATTGTAACACCCCTATTTCCCCCAGCTTGTAATTAATCATTAATTATGATTACCATGCTATGGCATGTGAACAATGTAAATGTATTATTGTTTGAATTTCCAATAATTGACTGGGGGGTGAAGCCTTGAAGTATTGGCCATGAAATCACTAGAGAAAAGAATGGGAAAAACTATAAGAGAGGGTTCCTTATGTCAAATGACTCAAAATTTCCCCTTGTTGGGAATAATGAACCCCCTTCGTATCCTAAGGAGAGGAATCAGTTAATGAAGGAAGGAATGGTGGTTGAATACTCAACCACCCCCATGAATGGAAGCATGATCTGGCTTAGGAGACAAGAGGTTGTCAGCCCGAAGTACCACAGAGTCCTGCAGACCCAGACTAACCCGAGTTTCCTTATGAAAGAAGGAACAAGATAGGTGGAGAACCATCCGAGGAAAGGCGGGATGAAAAAGAATACAAGTGCAGACAATTCAAGGGAGAGAGGCACACGCATGAGGCTCTGTAGAGAACGAGAGAGACACCAGACAAGAGAGCATGCGCAAAGGGAAACGTGCGACCCAAATGTGTAGAAGGAAAGAGAAAGGCCGTGAGTTTGATGTTGAGGAAGCATTTGATAAACCTCGCAAGTTTGTTGTGAAAAAGAGATGAACTCTGAGAGACGACGTAAATTTTCCTAGTGATATCGTGGCTTGGCACAGGGGTGGCGAGAGCACTAAGAATGAATGCCTCTGAGCCTATGGTTGAGTGGAAAGGCGAACACCCATAGTCAATTAGTTGGCGGCAACCTGTAATAGATAAGTATTCTCATATCCTATGTAATTGAACTGTGACTGTAAATTAAAGTTGGATATCCTGTGAATGTTTCAAGGAAGTGTATGTTTGCTTGATTATTAGATTGTGTCCTTTTATCTTTGTTTGATTGTGTATTTAAGCAAGTAAGGAACTATATGGTTTGTACATGTAAATGTTTGAGCCCTTTAGTGGCTCAAGTTTAAGCAAATGAATTGTGATTTCGTCGACCTTGGGCATAGTTTCCCGTATGCTTGTCAACACTCCCAGTTGTTTTGAGTCTCCTGGGAGAAGGAGTCTATTAATCTCCTTTCGTTAAACAAGCGGACGAGATCCATTCGGGAGGATCCAAGATTTGTCACGGTCATTGGATTTGGAGAAGGAACGCAGGTGTTAAATCCTCGACTCCTTCAATCTTCACGAGTTTGGTGAATCTTGGTATTCGTCGTAAGGGATACGAGTCCTCTAAAGTCCCGGAACCCGAAGTTAATCTGGGTCGTAGATCTGAGGATGCCCGGGGACTATTCCAACCGTCGGATCTACGATATAGTTAGCCCGACGTTGACCGCTTTGGGAGGACAGGGGTGTTGTAACGTCGAAACCCCGAAGGATGGAGTAGCGAAGTAATGTGGACCGTGGATCTATGGATCCTTAGGGACCCCTCTCGACCGTTTGATCAAGGGAATGTGTGTGTTACGTTGAGAGAACGTGGGGATCCACATGTCAAGTGATGGTGTTGCCATGTGTGGAGGACACATGGCAGGAGATTATGGGGGTCCAGAGGTTTGACACTCCGGAGGAATTTGGACGAGAGTCTTCAAAGTGTGAAGACTCCCAAAGTCGCAACCAGCGGAGTAAATTCCAGCCATCCATCGTTAAGGACACGTGTCGCTAGATCCTGTAGTCCAGAGACTTGGCACTCCGGAGGAACTTGGTAAAGAGTCTTCCAGGCGTGAAGACTCCCAAATTTGTGAACGGTGGAGTAAATCTCAGTCGTTGATAGGTAGGGGACACGTGGCGCCAGATCCTTTAGTCTGGAGAATTGGCACTCCGGGGGATTTGAGGTGTGGTGTGTCGATAAGATCTGAAGACCAAAGTGATGAGAGTCATCAATTAGAGGATGCTTCAGGACGTTTCCCGACCGTCAGATCTAGGTTGTGGGCAGGTCGACGCTGACCAACTTCCGAAGTAAAGAGGATTTTGCATCACAAAACTCTAGAACACTAAAGTTACAAATTAACGTAATTTGTAGATTCATAAAACTACATGAACACATCCTGACCATGAGATCGGAGGGTTTGGAAGGTTGTTAGTATGAGGTGACCGGGCATGATGACATCACCCAGTGTGACATGGACCCACGTTTGACGTGCCACATGTCACCTCAATTTGTGCAATTCGTAGACCTTATATGCCTATTAAAGTGTGACATGTGTCACCCCCTAATGAGGGCGCATGTCACCCATGGCCCTTGCTACGTGTCAACCTCTGGTATGTGCCCGCCTAGCCAAAGTGGTTGGTAATGTGACCGACACTCTGGATGTCCGAGACAACAGGACTTCGGGGGTTTGGAGCACAATGTCAAGGGTAAGATAGAAAGGCTGAAGCCACATGGCAAGCTTACAGGACTTCGGGAGTTAGAGACTCTGGGAGGTTTCATGCATATATAGAAAGGGGCGCTTAGTGCCGAAGCACCAAACGTTGAACTACCCTTAAGCATATACCTAAACGAGGAGGAAGATCCTCCATCAAGATTAATGGTGGGTGGATCTCCACCATAGATACAAGAGCGATGGGAGCTTCAAGACTTCGGGGAATTCTGGATAATATGTATGAGATGGACCCACGTGGATGCCATGTGGCCCTTGAAAATTAACACTGTAATATTCCTGACTTGGCTAGTCTAGGAAACGTTGCTAATGTGTGTGTAGGATCAAAGGTTTAAAGCATATAAATGATCATACAAATAATAAACACGAAAAAGGACTATAAAGTTTGTATTATGATATCTCTGTGGATTACAAAATGGCCGAATGCGACTGAATAAACTGACAATACTCGACTAGATCAACAGACAAAGGATCTTAGTCGGAATACAAATAAGCAACTACGGCTCAATAAAATAACAACACTCGGCTAGATCAAAAGACAAAAGGATCTTAGCCGGAATACAAATAAGCAACTAAAAGATAATACCCGAAATATGGGAGCACTGCAGAATCAATGAAGAATGATGGAAGACCTAGATGATCTTCCCGGTGACTAGGGTGTGTCTTTCAACACCGAAATCAGCCAACTGGTGTCTTCCTCCTGGAATACACTGAACTATCTCTCCTGAGATGCGCCTCTTCTCCTCAATGACAAGTCATAATCTGCATAATGATGAATTAGGTCGCTGACCCTTCCTTTATAGCTTTCCAAAACCCTAATTTGTTGTTGATTTCCAAAACCCTAAATCATGTTGAAACCCTAATTCGTTGTTGACTTCCAAAACCCTAAATCATTGTTGAAACCCTAATTCACTATGGACTTCTATTTTTAGCTCATAATGACTTAAAAGCGCTTTTAACCCTTTTTTAGCTCAATGTCACTTTCTGAATATAAAACCTATGACTGGAGTGACCTCTAGTAACCCTGTTTACCCCTCTTTGGCCCTAGCTATAGTCTAACAGGGCGGTTTAGACCATTAAGCCTCCTCTTTTGGACCTCCTATTTGGAAAGGGACATTACAGTCCTCCCTTCCTGAAATTGCTTGTCCTCAAGCAATACCAGTCCAGGGTGCTGCAACACCTGCTCTCTCTCCCAAGTAGCGTCCTCTACTGGAAGCCCTCTCCATATGATCAAACACTCTCTAATGACCCTGCTCCTTAGTTTGCGCTCCCGGAACTCCAAAACCTCCTCTGGAACTAACTCCAACTGTCCCTCCTCATCCAACGGGGGAAGCTCCTCTGATGTGTTAATGAATTGTCCCACTACCTTTTTGAGGCAAGACACGTGGAACACGTTATGAATCTTGCTCCCCTCTGGAAGCTCTAGCTCATAAGCAACCTCGCCTACTCGGCGCACGATCCTATAAGGACCATAAAATCTGGGCTTGAGCTTCTCGGCCCCACACTTCTTTAGAGATGACTGTCTGTAGGGTTGGAGTCTCAAGAAAACCAAATCTCCAACCTCAAAGATGTGCTCTATCCTGTGCCTGTCCGCACTTATCTTCTATCGGTTTTGCGCCGTCTGCTGGTTCTCTTTCAACAACTTGAGAATCTCCCGACTCTCTATGATCCAATCCTTGGCCTTGGGAGCTCTGCTCTCCTCGAAGACCAAGTCTACCAAAGTGGGAGCATCATATCCGTACAATGCTCAGAAGAGTGTCATACCAATGGACATGTGGAAGGTGGTGTTGTAGCAATGTTCTCCTAAATGTAACCACTTTACCCACGTTCTCTGTTGTCCTCCTACATAGTTCCTCAAATACCCTTCAACCCACTTGTTGACAATATTGGTCTGCCTATCTATCTGAGGGTGATAGCTGGTGCTAGGTGTCAACTCTATCCCCACCAACCGAAACAACTCTCTCCAAAATGTCCCTATGAACCGATTTTCCCTGTCACTGACGATGTTCTTCGGCAACCCATGAAGTCTAAAGACCTCCCTGAAGAAAATCTCGGCTACCTGAACTGTGTTGTACTCTGTCGGTATGGCGTAGAAGTGAGCAAACTTGGTCAATCTGTCGACCACTACATAGATACATTCCTTACCTTGGACCTTGGGTAGACCGGTGATGAAGTCCATAGATATACTCTCCCATTTCTGCTCTGGAATGGGGAGTGGTTGAAGTAGCCCTGCTGGAAGAGCATGCTCTGACTTGTTCTGCTGGCAAGTCACACACTCACTAACGTGTCTCATAACATCTTGTTTGAGGCCCTTCCATGAGAACCTCTCTTTGATCTGTCTGTACGTTTTGAAAAACCCCTGATGGCCTACTAGAGGTGAATCATGAACTGCGGTGAGGATCTTCTTCTTAAGCCCTGAATCTGGCACCAAGTAGATTCTATCCTTGTAAAATATGACATCGTCAATGACCCTATACCAGTCATCCTGTATCTTCCCATCCATCACCTCACAAGAGAACTTGTTCTTGGAATATTCCACTAACAAGTGGGATTTCCAATCTGTTGAAATCTCCATCAAAGAACATGCTGCAGGTCTCCTCGATAGTGCATCGGCTACAATGTTCTTCTTCCCCTTGACATACTCTATGTCAAAGTTGAATGCATGTACCTTTGTCACCCATTTCTGTTGGTTCTCACTGAGGTCCTTCTGCTCAAGGAAATACTTCAAACTGTTGTGATCGGTCTTGACCACAAATTCGATGCCCACCAAATATTGTTTGAACTTGGTCAAGGCATGCATGATTGCCAACATTTCCTTGTCATAAATGGAGTACAACCTTTCAGGTTGACTAATCTTTTGGCTCTCGAATACAATGGGGTGTCCTCCCTACATCAAAACTGCACCGATCCCTTCGTCGGATGCGTCACCCTCTAGTACAAATGGCAAGGTGAAGTCTGGTAGTGCCAACACTGGACAAGTGCCCATGACTTCTATCATGTGATCAAAGGATTCCTGTGATTTCTCGATCCATATGAAGGCCCCATGCTTGGTAAGATCTGTCAACGGTGCTCCAAGTTGAGAAAAACCCCGAACAAACCGCCTGTAATAGCTGCACAGCCTGAAGAAGCTCCTCAATTCTGTCACGTTCTTGGGCGTCAGCCAATCCAGAATGGCCCTGATCTTCTCTTGGTGCACATGTACCCCCTGTGCACTAATGATGTGGCCTCAGTAAAGCATCTCTATCATACCGAACTCGCACTTGGAATCTTTGGCATATAATGATTGTGCCTCCATGATGCTCAATACCTCATCTAGGTAACTCATATGCTCTTGCCATGACCCGCTATAGATCAAGATGTCATTGAAGAAAACCAAGATTGATTTCCTTAACTGATACCTGAATATATGGTTCATGCAAGACTGGAATGTAGCGGGTGCATTGGTTAGCCCAAATGGCATAACCAGGAACTCGAAGTGTCCAAA
This sequence comes from Picea engelmannii, assembly GCA_009831015.1. Taxonomy (NCBI): domain Eukaryota; kingdom Viridiplantae; phylum Streptophyta; class Pinopsida; order Pinales; family Pinaceae; genus Picea; species Picea engelmannii. The sequence goes on along the minus strand of ML782764.1, from coordinate 487,275 downwards.
ATGACATCGAAATGTCGTCTTCTCTATGCCCTGCTCTTGGATGTTGATCTGAAGATATCCAGAGCGTAGATCAATTTTTGAGAAGAAAACTGCCCCATGCAGTTCATCCATCAACTCGTCAATGTGTGGGATAGGGTACCGGTTCTTGATGGTTTTCTTGTTCAAGGCTCAGTAATCAATGCACATCCTCATGGTGCCATCCTTATTCAGAACTAAGACAATTGAAGAAGCAAATGGGTTGTTGCTCGGTCTGATGTGTCCCATCGCCAACAATTCCTTGATTGCCTTCTCTATCTCATCCTTGAACCTCCTAGGATGGCGATGGGGGGGTGATCATAGGTTTGGCCCCCTCCTCCAACTCAATGGTGTGCTCAAACCCCCTATCAGGTGGTCTCCCTCGTGGAATTGCCTCAAAGACCTGCTGATGTCGTCCCAATAAATTCTTGATCTCTGTATGGTATTGTTGTCGACCTTCTGAATCCTTCTGAGTAGTGATCAAGCATTTTGCGGCATATGCTACCTCCCCATGTCTACATATTCTCTCCATCGTCTTGGTTGAAACTGTCCTGGGTGCTCCTGTCGACATACCTCTTAGAACAACCTTCTTCCCATCCTAATCTTTGAATCCCATTTCCAAGGTTTGGTAGTTGGTAGTGATTTTTCCCAAGGTAATCATCCACTGAACTCCTAACACCACATCTGTGTCCAATAGGTCAACCACATAAAATGTTTCTCTCACTGTGTAGTTGCCTAACTTCATCTCTAAGTTTGGAACTTTGTCTAGACACTCCACTATGTGGCCATCTGCTACCGCAACTTCAAACCCCTCAAACTCCTCTGTCTGAAGTGCCCGTCTCGATACTAGTGAAGCGTCGATGAAGTTGTGGGTGGCCCCACCATCTATCAGGGTGATTGCCCATTGCCCCTAAATAATCCCTCTAATACGGAGGGTATCATGCCTGGGAACACCAGAAAGGGTCGCTATGACACCTCCCTTTGCTGGTTTCCTCCTGTTATCCTGTTCTGGTGGTTGTGGGACTACTGGAGGATGGGCTCCTGCCAGTGTCGGTGGTCTACAGGGAGGTTGCTCTTCTGCTGGTGTTGACTCCTCCTCTGAACTAGTGGATCTACTGTCCTTCTCCTCCTCCTCACTGTCCACGTTGTCTGCTGCTACCTCAATATAATGAATCTCTCCTTTGCCCATGCACCTGTGGCCTAGGACCCAAGGATCTCTGCAGCTGAAGCAAAGCTTCTTCCTCATAAGCTCTCGCCTAGTCTCATCATCCAACTTCTCCTTTCCCTTCCATTCTCTATGGAATGGCTTCCTATCTTGATCCCTCTGGGGAACAAATGGTTTGGAGAAATTTTTAGTCTTCGGCACTGAGTCTGCCAGATCTCGAGTGCGAAGGATGACATCCTACAAAGTGGGAGGCCTGTATGCCTTCACCCGTCCTCTCAAAGGCTCTGTGGGTCCTTCTATAAATAGCATGATCAGCCTGGGCTCTGATATATTTGTCACTGCCAGGGCTACCCACTGAAAATCTGTGATGAACGCCTCTGCTGTGTCAGTTTGTCTCAACTGGGCTAGATCCCTAAAGTGTATCTCGGGATTCTTCCTGTCAAACCTATCCATGAGCCTATCTGTAAATTCCCTATAGGAGGTGATGCGACTGTGACCCAATGTCACCAGTCCATGATACCACCACTCGTGTGCCTCACCCTCCAAGTGTAAGGTCGTGAAACTGATGGCCTCTGTCTCGGTCATCTGGTTGAGCTTGTAATACATGTCTAGCTTCTATACCCAAGCTCTGGCGGTGTATTTGGATGATCCGTCGAAATAAGGGATGGTGAGTTTCCCAACTTTTCGGATGAAATCAAGGTTATGCCCCCGCTATTGTTGTGGTCCTCCCCTCTGCGGCTCTCTAGGGCGATTCCTGAGTCTGAGTCCACAGTACTCGACTAAGGTCATGTCCTGATGGAAGTCACGACCCAATGTTGCGTACTCCCTCCTATACTCTGCAATGTCGTCAGCATGAGTGGGTGGCCTTTGTGCTATTGGTGGCGGTGTTGCTACCGAGGGTGCCCTCTGGAAACTGGGAAACAAGGGTCTAGGAATCCTACTCGCAGAGGTGTATGTGCGAGAGGGTGACTGGGGTCTACTGTCTGCTCTCGAGTTCCCCTGTGCTGCATGCGGGACTTGTGTATCTAGGGTGCCCACTCTAGCCAATCTATCAACCACCTATGCCAAGGACTGAGACATGGTCTGTTGACTAGCTAACATACCATTGATAACATGCATGAAAGCTTCCTCTGGATCTATGGGGGCCTTGCCACTGCCCTCTAGTCGCTCATATCTGTCTCCTAGCATCCTCTCTACCTCGCACTCAGCCTCACGCTTTGCCCTTCTCTCTACTTCTTTGTGTGCCTCTTCCTCTTCCTCTGAGCTAGGAGGAAAAGGGGGAAAATCAGGCCTATGCCTTCTTTCATGATGCCTGTTGTAAGTGACATATTCTTCACCTACGTGCTCACGGCCCTCTAGGTCTTCTGTTGCACTCATTGTCTTTAGTCACAGGCTGGCAGGACTAAAGCTCTGACACCACTGTAATGTTCCTGACTTGGCTAGTCTAGGAAACACTGCTAATGTATGTGTAGGATCAAAGGTTTACAGCATATAAATGATCATACAAATAATAAACGCGACAAAGGACTACAAAGTTTGTATAATGATATCTCTGTGGATTACAAAATGGCCGAATGCGGCTGAATAAACTGACAACACTCGACTAGATCAATAGACAAAGAATCTTAGCCGAAATACAAATAAGCAGCTGCGGCTGAATAAAATAACAACACTCGGATAGATCAAAACACAAAAGGATCTTAGCTGGAATACAAATAAGCAACTAAAAGATAATACCTGGAATATGGGAGCACTGCGGAATCAATGTAGAATGATGGAAGACCTGGATGATCTTCTCGGTGACTAGGGTGTGTCTTTCAACACCGAAATCAGCCAACTGGTGTCTTCCTTCTGGAATACACTGAACTATCTCTCCTGAGATGCGCCTCTTCTCCTCAATGACAAGTCATAATCTGCATAATGATGAATCAGGTCATTGACCCTTCCTTTATAGCTTTCCAAAACCCTAAATCATGTTGAAACCCTAATTCGTTGTTGATTTCCAAAACCCTAAATCATGCTAAAACCCTAATTCGTTGTTGACTTCCAAAACCATAAATCACTGTTGAAACCCTAATTCACTGTTGACTTCTATTTTTAGCTCATAATGACTTAAAAGCGCTTTTAACCATTTTTTAGCTCAATGTCACTTTTCGAATATAACACCTGTGACTGGAGTGACCTCTAGTAACCCTGTTTACCCCTCTTTGGCCCTGGCTATAGTCTAACGAGGCAGTTTAGACCATTAAGCCTCCTCTTCTGGAGCTCCTATTTGGAAAGGGACATTACAAACACCCGAAGAACTTTGGAAGGGCCTATCTCTCAATTCTGAGCTCAGATTGGAGCATGGCAATAGTGGCTGGAAATCTCTTGACGATTAGAATGTGATGGAAATCCCAGAAAGAGAATGTAACATGGATTAGGGAAAACAAAATTTTATGCCACATCCCTTTAAAGGAGTATTTAGAGGTCGGGTGTGTTACAAATTGGTATCAAAGCATGGAAACAACACTTGGTTGTCTTGGGCTCATGCATGAGTCGTATAAAAATAGTATTAGAAAACTTGTAGGGGTGACACCATGTCCTTTTCATTCCTAAGAGGATTAGTTAAACCTCTACTGAAGAAAGGAATGAAGCCTTATACTTTTGATAGATGTTTTGGAAATCTGCACTATATGTTGCTAATGTTTCCAAATAAAGAAGTTGACTTCACTTTGCAATTATACATGTTGTTGTACAGTCATAAGGTTAGGTTACCAAGGCTAAGATGAGCCTGTTGAGAATATTACTGCCAAATGGAAATTATCTGCATAAGTTCCTTGAGTAGAAGGATGAAGAATAAAATTTAGTTGGTATCATACCCAACGAGATTGAATCATGCTAGTTTGTGGAAAAGGAAGCTTATCCTTTCTTGTGGGGAAATGATAGCCAATCCTACGGTAGTGGGATTATGCTGATGAGCACTAATAGCAAGAATTGGATGTGAATGGATTGAAAGGATCCGTAGCAGTAATAATTACTACTTTAGTAAAGGATTAAACCCTGTATATGTGTATGATCCCTCACGATCAGAGGATTGATGGAAATGGTGAGGTCAATTTATTTGAACTATAATGAATGAAAATTGTTGTTGGAATGACCCAGTAAGCAAGTAAAAAGGAACCCTATAGAATTGAAAACAACCTTCATGAAGGTAGAAGTGAAGTGAAAAGAGTGGATTCAAAAGCTCATGGTTGTGTTAGGGGAGTATGTGTCCTATTAACTTGAGTATGTGTCTATGCAAGAGGAATGAGTCTGGTGACCATTCTCTGAAAAGGGAGAGCATGTACAACTCTTGGGTTTCGAAGGGAACTGAGAAGCGAATTTTGTTTCTGGGTAAAAGAATTTATGGGCAGTGTTTTCCTAATCAAGCTGATAAACAGAGCTGTAGAAATGTGGAGTGATTTAGTGAGAAATCACATCAGTCTCCCTTGCTTGGTGGATAGGAAATTAATCTACCAAAATTCATGTGGAAGGGGGAGAGTGACCTCCACCCCCGATTGTTTTCGAATAGAAGAAAGGGTTCTAGGTGTAAAGGTTAAGACTGATTATGATCTAAAAGGTACTCTGAAGTTCTGAACTAGAATACTTAGTAAGTAACATACTTCGAAATTTTATTTGGGCTTTAAGGGAATAGTGCAAATGTTATTAGACATTAAAATTTATTATAAATAAGGTAAAATGGTTAAGTAAATGTTGATCTTGAATGTGATAAAGGAAGTGTTGGGACACTTCTAGATGCCCAATGGGTCGGATTAACATCCAGTGGTGGATGGCAGCCAAATAGATATGGTTTGGTATACTTAAATCGTAGTGAGGGGAATCTAGAAAAAGATTTCCTTGATCAAAAGGTATGTTGATCCAAACCAATTGGAAGCTAGATTGGTTGTTTTGTTACCTTGGGCATGATTATAATTGCCCAAACTATATTTATGAGTTGGGAAATGTTTTTATGGAAGTTGAGGCAAGAGTGTTTTCTTTCTAGTTGTTATCGTATAGAAAGGGAAACATAGTTATGACTATGTCTGTTAAACTGCCAGGTGTATATCATGTAAATGATTGCAAGTTCTCAACCGAGAGGGAATCTCAATGTTGAGTATCTCTATGGAATTTGTCATGAGAATGGTCGTAAGATCCTTGAGAAAAGGATATGGAAGTTGATATGTCCATGAAGGACATGGAAAGGGTGCAAGCAATGAGCTTGCATGATGAATGTTTAGCTATGTTTGTATATGTTTGAGTGCATGGATTTAATGCATTGTGAGGTTTCTTGACATGAAGACATATAATAATACCAATTAGATATGAATGATATTAAAGGTGCAAGTTGTGCACATGTATGAATATATGCATACAAAAGGCACAATATGACTGCCTTGATGAATGGAATGTGAGGCAAGAATTTCACTTGCCAAAGTTTAATGAATACCATGGATGCATGGTTGACTCCATTCTGAAGAATTATGAAAGTTTTGTTTTGAATGATAGCTTGAGGGGAATGTGGTCCATTCCCTCAGGATAGACTAATATAAATAGATGAAAGAGTAAGGGTGCAAGGATGATTTGTTGTTATCATAAGAGGCAAACCATTATGCCTTTGAAGAGCACATAAGAATGACTGTGAACAATCATGAGTTAAATTATTTTAATAAAAATATGTATGTGAGATGTAAAATATACCTAGGGCGTCTGCACACATGCTTATGATTATGCATATGGTTAAGTACATCATGGATATAAGTAACAAAACCAGAATATCTGTGGATACACAATTTGGATGCATGACAAAGATGCATGTTTATATTCCTTGTGGAATATTTGTTTAGCAACTGAAGTTAACTCAAGGTTGAGGCCAACACAAATAGTGATGGATGTGCAATAAGGAAGTTGCGTGCTGGAAGGGTTTCCTGTGGAGGAACTGTGTGAGGACTCTGTTAGGAGGACAGAGTCACAACCTTAATGGCTGCCGAAAATTAAGCAGTGAGCTACAAGCATATATATATATATATATATATATACACACACAAATGAATCCTGGATTACATTTTGAAAACATCATGTATGGATAGAAGACTAATAAAAGATTGTTGACCATTTTGACTAATTGAAAATATAATGTGCAGGATGCAGAGGTTCATGATCCATTATGAACAAAAAGTTTGCTATTAAAGCATGTTGATGTATCAAAAAAGGTTAGGGTGAGGCCTAATCAAGGCTGACCAAGGAAAAGAGTAGGAAGATCCCAACAGGGAGTAAATTGCAAAAGCAAGGAAAAGGAAAAAGGAGGAACACTTTTCCCACCCTAAGAACTTTGAATTGCTTACAGAGTTGTAGGTCTTAGATGAGCAGTTGTGAGAACCAGTATAGCTGGAAAAGGGAGAATGAATAAATGAGTATGTTTGATTGAGTTGGTTTGGTTGAAACCATGTAAGAAAAGGAAGTGAGGCCTTAGAAATAACTCAGTCGGGTTGAAAGTCCCAGGCTGTGTAGAAGGAGTTGGAAAAAGGGAAGAACCCTTAACTCCTTTCTTGTTGTGTATTATGTTTTTTCTTTGGGATGGGAAAGTTGGTACGTTGATGAAAGTAAAGGTTTTGACACCATAGTGAGGGTTGTGTTACTACAAAAACAGTTGAGAACTGTCTGTATTGCATTCATGAAAACATTAAGAATAATGTGATGAAGTGCATAGAGATATGCTAGGACCTATATGAAAATTGTTTTATTGGTTTAAAAGCTATGATACTTGCACTTTTATTTTTACATGAAGACTAACAAAATTATGATGTATGTCATGTGTAGAAAGAAATTGGAACTGCTGAGAGAGACAGTTGCCAATGATGGACAACCTCAAGCAGAGGATGACTATGAGCAGGTTGTTGTGGAAAGATTGTTGAAGGGACTTTAGAAGTCCCCAGGAAGCACCATTTATAAGGTAATATTAGAGAGGGTGTCAGCAGCGAGAACATGTATAAAAAGTGTTTGTGCCTATGTGGCACGAGGTATGAAGGGATTGGGTAAGAATCCCTTCAGAAATGTTTTATTGTCTTAATGTTATGCACGAAATTTTGAAAGGCAATTGTATGCCATTAATACCCAAGTAGGGTATGATTCAGTAAAAAGACTATGAGAAATAGAGAGAGGATGTTTAATCCAGTCAAGGATGAGTGACAATGCTTGCAAGAAAATCATGAGTAAAGAGTATCATGGTTACAATGACCAATCTAGGGAGATTAGGAATAAAGGTGCTCATAGTTTGCACATTGCATGGAATTGCTTCGAGGAAATGCATGTTTGCATAAAGGGAAGACAATGGATTTTCCATTGAGGAAGGAGGACCTTACAATATTTTAATTTCATTGTATAGGTGTTAAAGAAAAGAAAATTTGTGTGGCCATGAGTGTTGGCACCCTGGTTACTAATGAAGGAAGAATGCTTGGGTGCATTCAAGAGCAACTTTAGTTTCAGGTGTACTGATTTAAGATCATGATCAGTCTGTAGTACGAAGTACACTCCTACTACAATAATGAATGAGAATGAATAAGCCCTATGGTGAAGAGGTTGGTTAATCTCCAACACACCATGGCAAGGTGCTTGTCATAAAGTGTGGCAAACTTGAAATCAATGCAAGGGTGCATTGGGTGTGAATGTGATCATGAATATTGGCACATTGATTAAAGACATTTGATATTTGAATTGCATTTGGAAAATTTAGTATGTTTAAAGGATGCATACGTAAATAATGATATTCCCTTTTTCTTTGTATCCTTTAGTAGATAAAATAACTTGGATTGTTAGTGTGCATAGTTTTGAAAATATAGTGTGTATGAAAACTAACAATTTGTTTGGCTGAGGAATGTTGAAATTGCAGGAAGAAAATGGTATTGGATATGGCAGTATCATAAGCCCATAAGGAAGACCAATTGTCTTCTAAGACAAATTGTTATGGGAAGGAAAGTCTCATGTTTGTGGATTTGGTCCCTATATGGAACAAATCTGAAAATAAATATGGAATAGAAAAATCTGTTGATGAAAGATTTTCAATAAAATTCTGAAATTAAAATTTATGATGATATCTCATAAATTTTTGTAAACATGTGATATAGGTGAGAAGAAAAATATCCGTCCAGAAAGGACAGATGAAGGTTGTCAAGCTGGAAAGCATGAAAGACGACTATTGTTGGGACAGGAAAACCTGTGGTAAGCCATGATCACCCTAGAACATGTTGTATTATGGCAACACAAGCCGAAGGGATGCCTCGGCAGAGAAAGTATGAGGGATGCCTCAACTATAAGGACCAACCAAGTATTTAGAGCTCTTCATGTGTGAGAAAACCTTGGCAAGGCAAGACAGATCACCCGAGGGACTGTATATCAGAGAAGGGGATGCCTGAGCTTGGGCCTGGAGGGTGAGTGACCGCAAGGAAGAGGAGACTTTGATCATCCTCGTAAAAGATTGATTGGGATCATGCACACAGTGGGTATGTCTAGGAAAACAGTGAGCCGAAATAAAAAGATAGCCATGTGGATGCAAATCCACGAACTACACAGATAAGTAGTGTGCTACATTATGAAATTTTACTCTTGAATTTTGAACAACAGTAAAATGTTTTCACATCAAATTGTGATTAGTATGCTTGTAGTCCAATATTATAGAAGGCGAGTGATGAAGGCCAAAAGTCTGAAAGGAATTGACCCATAAATAGGATCAATATTTCTGAAGCGACTGAATGGCAGAGGCATGAAAGGTATTATTGAGAAAGAACACTGAGGACTATGTTCCTTTTAAAGGGGAGGGGATTGTAACACCCTTGTTTCTCCCAGCTTGTAATTAATCATTAATTATGATTACCATGCTATGGCATGTGAACAATGTAAATGTATTATTGTTTGAATTTCCAATAACTGACTGTGGGGTTGAAGCCTTGAAGTATTGGCCATGATATCACTAGAGGAAAGAATGGGAAAAACTGTAAGAGAGGGTTTTGTATGTCAAATGACCCCAAATTCCCCCTTGTTGGGAATAATGAATCCCCTATGGATCCCAAGGAGAGGAATCAGTTAATGAAGGAAGGAATAGTGGTTGAATAGTCAACCACCCCCATGAATGGAAACATGGTTTGGCTGGGGAGACAAGAGGTTGTCATCCCGAAGTACCACAAATTCCTACAGACCTAGGTTGACCCGAGTTTCCTTCTAATGGAAGGAACATGATAGGTAGAGAACCATCCGGGGAAAGGTAGGAAGAAAAATAATACAGGCGTAGACAGTTCAAGGGAGAGAGGCACGTGCATGAGGCTCTACAGAGAGCGGGAGAGACACCAGACAAGAGTGCATGCACATAGGGGAACGCGCAACCCAGATGTGCAAAAGGAAAGAGAAAGGCCACGAGTTTGATGTTGAGGAAGCATCTGATAAACCTCGCAGGTTCGTTGTGAAAAAGAGAGGATCTCTGAGAGACGGCATAAATTTTCCTAGTGATATCATGGCTTGGCACGAGGGTGGTGAGAGTGCTAAGAATGAATGCCTTTGAGACTATGGTTGGGTGGAAAGGAGAACACCCACAGTCAGTTAGTTGGCGATAACCTGTAATAGATAAGTATTCGCATATCATGTGTAATTGAACTGTGACTGTAAATTAAAGTTGGATATCCTATGAATGTTTTAGGGAAGTGTATGTTTGCTTGATTATTAGACTGTGTCCTTTTATCTTTGCTTGATTGTGTATTTAAGCAAGGAACTATATGGTTTGTACATGTAAATGCTTGAGCCCTGTAGTGGCTCAAGTTTAAGCAAATGAATTGTGAGTTCGTTGACCTTGGGCATAGTTTCACGTAAGCTTATCAACACTCCCAGTTGTTTTGAGTCTCCTGGGAGAAGGAATCTATCAAGCTCAGGAGAAAGAGCACAATGCGCGTGACAGCACCTAAGTCTTTCAGAACTAACGAAGCTCAAGAAGGATAGCGAGATTTAAGTCTCGAAAGGGAAGATCCTTTCGTTTGGAAGACGAGCGGATGAGATCTGTTCGGGAGGATCCAAGTTCTATCACGACCATTGGATTTGGAGAAGGAAAACAGGTGTTAACTCCTCGACTCCTTTAGTCTTCGCAAGTTCGGTGAATCTTGGTATTTGTCGTAAGGGAAACAGATCCTCTAAAGTCCCAGAACCTGACGTTAATCTGGGCCATAGATTTGAGGATGCCCGGGAACTATTCCAACCATCGGATCTATGATATGTTCAACCGACGTTGACTGCTTCGGGAGGATAGGGGTGTGCTAACGTCGAAACCCCGAAGGTCGTAGTAGCGAAGTAATGTGGACCATGGATCTATGGATCCTTCGGGACCCCTCTCAGCCGTTCGATCGAGCGAATGTGTGTGTCACCTCGAGAGAATGTAGGGATCCACGTGTCAAGTGACGATGTTTCCATGTGTGGAGGAAACATGGTAGGAGATTATGGAATCTGGAGGTTTGACACTCCGGAGGAATTTGGATGAGAGTCTTCAAAGTGTGAAGACTCCCGAAGTCGCAACCAGCGGAGTAAATTCCAGTCGTCCATCGTTAAGGACATGTGTCGCTAGATCCTGTAGTCGAGAGACTTGGTACTCTAGAGGAACTTGGCCGAGAGTCTTCAAGGCATGAATATTCCCGAAGTCGTGAACAGCAGAGTAAATCTCAATCGTTGACAGGTAGAGGACGTGTGGCGCCAAATCCTTTAGTCCAGAGAATTAGCACTCCGAGGGATTTGAGGTGTGGTGTGTCAATAAGATTTGAAGCCCGAAGTGACGAGAGTCGTCGATCCAAGGATGCGTCTGGAATTTTCCTGGCCGTCGGATCTAGGTTGTGGTCAGTCCAGTGTTGACCAACTCTAGAAGCAAAGAGGAGTTTTCATAGAAAAACTCTCGAACATTGAAGCTACGAATTAACGTAAGTTGCAAATTCATAGAAATACATGGACACATCATGACCGTGAGATCGGAGGGTTTGGAAGGTTGTCAGTCCGAGGTGACGGGACGTGTTGACGTCACCCAGGGTGACGTGGACCCACATTTAACATGCCACGTGTCACCTCGATTTGTTCAATTCGTAGACCCTATATGCCTATTCAAGCATGACATGTGTCACCCTTTGATGAGGGCGCATGTCACCCCTTTCCCTTGCTACGTGTCAGCCTTTGGTATGTGCTCGCCTCGCCAAAGTGGTTGGTGATGTGACCGGGACTCTGGAAGTTAGGGACTTCGGGACTTCGGGGGTTTCGAGCGTGGTGTCGAGGGTAAGCTAGAAAGGTCGAAGCCACATGGAAAACTTACGAGACTTCGAGAGTTCGAGACTCTGAGAGATTTCGTGCATAGATAGAAAAGGGGTGCTCGGTGTCAAAGCACTGAATGTCGAACTACCCTTAAGCGTATACCTGAACGAGGAGGAAGATCTGTCGTCGGAATTAATGGTGGGTGGATCTCCACCATAGATACAGGAGCAATGGGAGCTCCAAGACTTCGAGGAATTCTGGATAATATGTACGAGATGGACCCACATGGACGCCATGTGGCCCTTGATTATTAACACCCAAAGAACTTTGGAAGGTTCTATCTCTCAATTCTAAGCTCAGATTCGAGCATGGCGATAGTGGATGGAAATCTCTTGACAAGCTGAATGTGATGGAGATCCCAGAAAGAGGATGTAACATGGTTTAGGGAAATCAAAATTTTATGCCCCATCCCTTTAAAGGAGTATTTAGGGGTCAAGTGTGTTACAAGGGAGCATGCCACATTGCTCTAATATTGCTTCCTTAGAATATCAATCAGATATCCAAATGGTTGGTGAAGCTCTAGATTTGAATGAGAATGATAATGAGAGAGATACCACTGATTCTATGTATGATAGAGTCATTAATGATGCATTGTTCATAACAAGTTTCCACTTGATTTGAAGCAAAACAGTCATAGATATTATATCCTGCATTTTGAATTCCCCCGTCTATGACATTGATGATGACTATGAGGATAGAAATGATCATATAACTGACTCAATTCATGAACCTTATGAAAGGAAAGAAAAAAGGATCCTCCCTAATGTTGTATATACATTGGAAGTTGAGAACTAGTGGATACATTGTAAGGATCTGAGACCCCACAACCATGGTTACACTCTTGCAACATCTCCCACAGCCTTTTCTAATGTAAGACCATAACTTTTTTATTCAGAGAATCCTTTGGACTACAAATCTTCTAGTCCTTGTAGCTATCGACATCTTCCAACTGTCGCATTTCCCAACAAACCCAGTGGTCTACTCATCAGCGGCCCTGGAAACCTTAACAGAAGTGGCAACAACCCCAATAGCAAGCACTACTGCCGCCTCCTTAGCAGAACCATATACCCCAACATCAAAGAGAACCACAAATTCCTGCCCAAACTACACTCAATCTGAACACAATAAGAAAATGATCCAATCGGTTTGCAATAACAAGATAATTACACAACCTACCTATTTTGTACAATCCATTGACTGTAATGAGCTCCAACTTCATTCAGAAAAAATGGTGACAAACAATTTTCCACCCATTATTATTGAACTAGCTTAAGAAGAATAGCCACATAAGTTACACAAACCTCCTCAATATGAAACCAAAACAACATTATCCTCAGCAAGAACAATAAATAAAAAATAACCCAACTTTTCCAAAATGATTAGAGAGAATCGGGACAATTCCATAACCATAAATTGGTTTTTTAGAACTTGAAAATATGTGTGTCAGAATCCCTTTAATCTAGGCAACAAAGTATGTTCCTATATACACAAAATATATTAAAGAACTATGCCTAAGGAAATCTGGGAGAAAAAGCAAATATCTTCTAACAATTCATGTCATAGTTCAACTAGCTAATCTCATGTTGGGGAAAGTCTTTACTCCCCAATACTTAGATCCAAGTAGACCTGTGGTAAACATACACATCACTAATCAACCGATACAAAACATCATCCTGATTGACCAAGGGAAACAATTAATTTCATGAATAATAAAACCATGGACACACTACAGCTCTAGGAGTTGTTGAGACAAACTCCCACAACCCTCCAAATGGCTGACAGATTCACTATGAAGCCAGAAGGGATGTTGGAGGATGTTATAGTCTCCATAGACTCATGAAAATACCCCACAAATTTCATGGTGTTGTAGAAAAGTCTGGGATAGGTGGATATCCCTTAATTCTAGGGACTCATACCTTGGTTGGCAACAGTTGATTTCTACATCAGCTATAGATCAAGAGACATCACTATTTCCCATGGTCAAGCTCTAAAGAAACTCACTCTATATCGTCCATCCAAGCAATTCCTCAAAGTTGATGAACCATTTTGGATTGATCTAGAGGAAGAAAATATACTTTCTAAGGCCATTGTCCAGCATATTCTTACAATAGAGAGATATCCCTAATTCTAAAAAATTGGATTAAGACACTATATATAAAATTTCATGCACCTGGATTCACCAGAATTTGAAATTAGGGAAGGGACTCATGAATCTAAGGATAATGTGCTTGCTGATTAGAATCCAGTGGAAGAATCTATAATTCCAATAGAAAAATATGCAAATAACTTTAACAACATTATATACTTGAATGAGACCTTCACTGCTAAATCTTTCAACACTCTAGGCATTTCAGTAGAAATCTTTTCTAGGAAAACATTGAATACTAACCAACTAAGCTATGTTCAGCATCAAAAGCTGATAAAATTACTCCAAAACCATAGCACTACTTTTGGTTGAGAGTATAGAGACATGAAAGGGATAGACCCCAGTGTTTGTAGGCATGATATCTACATCAATGAAAACACCCATTCCATTTGGCATCCCCAACACTAAATGAATCCATCCCTCAAGGAAATTGTTAAAACATAACTACAAAAATTGTGGGTTGCTAGCTTCATTTACCCAATTTAATAAAGTGAGTGAGTTTCCCCACTAGTCATCATCCCAAAGAGGTTATTCATTGAGAGGCATAATTCCTTCACCATTTTAGACTGGATTTCCATTCACTCCTGGTTTTCTGTGGGCTGAAAAGTCAAAATGAAAGTTAATATATATATATATATATATATATATATATATATATATATATATATATATATATATATATATATATATATATATATATATATATATATATATATATATATATATAT
>ML782764.1:459052-472865 GCA_009831015.1 Picea engelmannii | reverse complement strand
TTGGGGACAAAATATACCGAAACTAATAAAATATTATCAAAAAAAAATATTGATACCTGCATCGCCTATGGAAATTGTGTAGGTACAATTTCCTCAACAACATGTATATGTGTGTCGCTACCCTGAAATTTCATTAAAATGTAAGAGACTAGTTCCCTATAAATTTTACTTTCAACTTAGGCATTCGCAAGTAATACCTTTGTTTCTTCCTAGTCAACACAATATTCATTAGCATAGTCATCGTTATTTAGGATTTGGGTATACTGCATAAATTTCAATTAATTTATAGAAATGAGATTTGGAGAATAAAAACATATATATATACAATAACATTTAATATGTAACATGTACATTCTATCTCATATTGTAAATCTGTCTTTTGTAAGTTCAATTATTATAGCATACTTGCGTACCATGCATGTGTGTCGATTTTCTCGAGTAGTGACTCGGTTATACCTGTCTCTACAATATGTTGCATATTGCTCGACCTCTGATCGACTCATAAATCTCAAGACATCATCAGAATAATCATCAAGTGAGTTGTCATCCATATTAAATGGAGATGCCATATTATTTATGTTGATTTCTACCCCTACCAATGCATCCCCAACATGCTCTTTTATCTATGCCCTCACCCTACTTCCCACTTCAGATGTCATTTCCAACTCCTCTTGAAAATAAATGACTCTAGGTTGTGAACTACTAAGCGAAACACTGGATGCCTATATTCAACATCTCACTATGCATCAAGACGTTCATATGTACGACCTTTTCTAGCACCATAGAAATTGGATCATGTATCTATATAGTCAGGGTCCATGTGCAACCGAAACTCTGCAATTAGCATCTTAACAAAATATTGAGGGACCTCGTCATTATTTGGGAACTTCCCATAAGCATAAAGGAACCTCAAATAAATATGTGGTGCAATATTTGGATCATTGAATCTTTCAATCTTTAGACGTTTTTTGTCTTCAGACCGCAAGTCAAATAATGAAAAGACCATTTCTTTTGTGACAACGTTTTTTATTTTGTCGAACTTGTGGCGACCCATCACCGTCACTTGCCTCCTATGCATCATGTCATAAAAAACATGGGTTGATGGTCCAACCCCAATATAAGTCTCAATCAAACTGTTCAGATTGTGCAAAACAATCTGGAGACTCTGTCGACAAACGATAGAGATAGTAGAACTCTCAAGTTCACCCTGCAATCTTACGGAATGCTCCCTCATCTCTTCCACAATAAGCATTGTGATCTTGTCTTCCCAAGGAATCTCGTCAGGAACATCACTAGGATGAGTGTAGAGAGGATCATATCTTTCATTGTGGGCATACTAACGCACCCAACGACCTCTCCTTGTATCATGAGGTGGAATAGGAGCACAAGAAACAAACCCTGTAAGAAGTAAAACATGTGCAAGTATTAGAATGTATATGTAATATTTTGATCAAAGTATACATATTTAAATAAAATGTGTTCATTAAAAATACTCTATGGAGCCTCTGCCTCAGTATGTACATTGTGCGTACTAGAAACTAACTCTTATGTCGTATCATTATTGTCAGAATGTCTAGAATCCCCTGTAAAAAACAATAAATTGGCAATCACATTAAGTGAAATAACATAATTTTTCGCAAAAAAAAAAACTCATGTCAAACAAGAATTATGGTCAGAATTTACGTAAACAATCTCTATCTGGCGATGGGTTCTCTGTGTTAGGCGTATCTGCAGAATAAGGCACTGAATGCACATGCGAAAAAATAATCAAGTCCTATGCATGTAACGTTTTAAAAAATTCCAAGATATTTAAATTGTACTAGAAAATGATAAATAACATTAAAAATTACCTATGTGTGTCATTTGTGCCTATCCACTAGCCCCTGTAAAAAACAATAAATTGACAATCACATGTAAGTAAGAGAAATATTATAATTTTTCACAAATTAAACACACATGTCAAACAATATTTATGAATTCAAATTTTACCTAAACCATGTATATCTTGCAATGGGCTTCCTGTGGTAGGCGTATTAGCAGAATAAGGCATTGAATGCATGTGCACAAAAATAATCAAGTCCAATGCATGTAACGTTTTAAAAAAGTTAAATATATTTAACTTGTACTAGAAAATGATAAATAGCATTAAAATGTACATGTGCATGTCCTTTGTGCGTGTGGGTGCACAACAATCAGGCCATCTTGACGTTCAACCTGCTCTCTTGCAATGCATCTAGTAGACCTCACAGAAGTGCGTATGTCATGGTCAGAGCCACTACCTGTGCACAAAAAGATCTTATAAACATGTGTAAAAGAAGATTTATGTTTATACTTTTTCACATTAAACATTATATATATAACATATAGACTTAAGCATGAACTGAATAACAATTGAATTTACCTAACGATGACCTCTGGGAGTGTCAGTTCATAGTAGCCAAGTTTGCTTGACCCTGACTGTGCAGCTGTGCATGATGAGAATTTTCCACAAATTAAAAAACATGTCAAATTTAACATCCATCAAGGCTGCACTCTGGAGACTTTTAGCAACACATATTTCCCCAGATGCATAACTAGGTAAAATTGCTTCTAATATTATTCTTGCTCAGTTAATTACATCTGTGGTAATGTCCTTGTCACATGACAAAAGAGAATTCCCAGGCTCTGAAGAAGGTCTTGGAAGAAGTGGAGTTTTGACAGTTCGAAACCACTTTGTAGTTGTCATTGTTGTGCTCACTAGTGTAGAGAGTGGCATCAGTAGAGACAGATATTTCTTTCATAGAAGATGCCAAGGGAGATCCTTGTGGAGATGGAGGACTTGTTCTTTGTAGGTGAGGAAATATTCTCACAGTTCCAGAACTTCTGGAGTTGCTTCATAAACAAACTATCTTATTCACAAACATATGCATCTTCATAATCCTTTTCTAAGATTTGAAAGCCTAAAATAATTGAGCTCCCTTCCATAAGATTGTAGTCGATTGGAGATCAGAATGCACTTTATTGACAGCAAGCCCAAAAATTGCTCCCACACGAACAACAAGGATGTAAGTGTCTTTGAATGATAACAACAACTGTTATAGGTCATTCTGGACAGTTCCACAATCCTTCTTTGAGTTCAATAGCCTTCAGTGGTTTTAATCCAAAGTTTCATGACCACAATCTACTCATAAACTACATGTATCCGTGTTGTATTGTAAGGATATCAATCCACTCATTTATCTATTGATTGTATGTATCTTCCAATAGATTAAAATAAGGGACAACAGTCCACCATTCACCCAGTAATCTCCCCTAATCAACAAATCAGTAAATGGGAATAGTACTCATAAATATAGAGCTTCAGTTCACTATACAAGTCTATCATCAATCTATAGGAAAGGGAAGTGTGCCTTAAGTTAACATGTTCCTTTTACTGAAGAAAAAATGAGCCCAATCATTAAGGATGACTATCTCCACAAAGAAAATTCCAGCCACCATTTTGACCTCCGTTCAGTTGTGTTCACCAAGTCAATAGACAAGAGTTTTTCTTGAGGGGATGGATCTGCAATCAAGATTCTTCCCTGGATCTGTGTAGGATCAAATGCTGCAACAACGAGCTCCTTACACCCAAAGCTCTGATACCATGTTCAATTTTGAGCTTGATTTCAAATAAACATGATCTTTTGACTTCTTTTTCAACACTTCACAATATTTAAATCACAATGTACTGAGAAATGAAATAAGAATAAAGATCATACAAGGACACAAATATTTACCTTGGGAAAACCCAATGAGGGATAAAACCCCAGTAAAATATCTTCCTCTTTATTAATGAATAATCTTGCAGGTACAAAAACCCATTGCAGTCACCACTCCGAGATCCTAACCCAAATCCACCAGAAGGTTGAAACCAGAGCGGTATTAGGCCTACACAAATGCAAATACCGAATGCCTTACATCTCATCACAGATGTTTTGAGATAGTGACTTCCTCAGCAAAAGGATGCAAGTAGAGAGCCATAGGTCAAAGGACCTTTGAACCATGGGAAAGGGAAGCAAGAGGTAAGGAAAACTCACAGCTTGGAATCCATGTGGTGATAGTAATTCCAACTTCCAAGTCTGGACATATTCATTGAAAGTGCCCACACTTATAGGTTTAGACATGCACATATTAAATTAAATGTGTTTAAGAAAATAATTTGTGAGTTTGAAATGCACCATTTTGTTGTGGAAATGCTCAGTTTGTTTCATTTGGACATTGTTGTAGCTCGCATCTCTTGTGTATCTGAGTCTGCGAGGAGGTCTAGTGCAGGAGTCAAGCGAAGGTGTTCTTGGTTTATTGTTCTTGGTCCTTGGTCTTTTGATCTTGGTCTCTCTTGTGGAAGAGCTACAACACAGCATTGTACTGGTTGAAGGAATCTATACGAAGGAATTTGGTTGTTGGGTTTTCTCCCCCATGAGGGTTTCTCAGGATAAATCTTGTGTTCTCTTATGTACTTTGATTGTCTATCTTTCAATGATCTAAGAGAACATTTTGTTCGAGAATGATGTTTATTATATATGCATTTGTACTACATTCATAACCTTGGCATGCCTAATATAGCAAACCACTGGCATACATATCATAAAATCAGAGGACTATATGGTAATAACATCGGAAGGACAGATTTCAAACAATTGGCATATATATATCTATATCTACAACAACTTGCAAATACACCTTGTATTGTATTGATCATGGAAGCAATGTCAAAATATTCTAAAGTATCATCTTTACATTCCTGTGTGTTGAACACTCTATACACTTCTGAATGACTCAATATCTCTTGTCAAGTTAGGCAGACTACAAGAATATTCTTTTACATATAGTATAAAATATTGTCAAACCATTTTGACATCTGTAGTTATGGGCTTGTCCAAAATTTGTTCAGATACAGTTATGAAGGACATGTAGAACAAATGCTCGAAAAGAAAAGTCACAGTTAAGGGAGAAAATCAAATAACATAAATTCAAAGTCTGAGATTGTGTGTCTACAATCTTGAAATGCAAAAGCTTTTGAAGACCTGGGCATGTCCATTATCAATGACCTTTGTACCTCAGCAAGATTATTTAAATAACCTTGGACAACGGGAACACTCCCAGTGCGTTCTCAGGTGTGTTAGCAAGCAAATACATGAAGTATGGTCACTTCGTCATAAATTCGTAAGAATCCACAATGCATAAAATATGTGACATCATTGTTACATCTAATGGCATATGAAGACTTCAAATCTACAAATCGAGTATCTACCTACAACTATGAAATCTGATCAGGATCGAATCACTACCAGCATTTAAGTAGAAGAATCAGAAACCCTAGTCAAAGGAAGAAGATTTTGTCTTGATTAAAGCTTTGTTACAATAGCATATGTTGACATCTTTTGTAATGTTCCAGTCCCAATCAAAGATTCTTTTTGCACTGAATTTCTGGAAATTGAAGTTGATAGCAGAAAGCACGTGACACCTTCAGCATGAAGTTTATGTAAAACAAAGAAGTTATAAGTTGCGGGACCATGTGTGGTAATCTTATGTTGGCACCAAGTATGATGGAGATATTGTGTCGCATTTGTATTTGCTATTGTTCATACTCTCGAAATCAAGAAGAGTTGTATATGTCACATCTTGTACTTTTGGAAGTTGTGATCCCAACAATTGTAAATGTATGTGCACCTAGTTCTGCAAGGAGGATCACTGTCCCTGGTACAAGAATCCTCATGGTTTGCACAAATTGTCAAATTTAATTTAGTCTTATGTTTAAGAATTTTTTTATCTCATCAAGTCATGTATGTATTGTAAAACGGGCCATTTTCCTTGGAATGGGAGCCCAGAGATTTTTCTTAAGTATAGTTGGGTTATTTTCCCAGTTTGGGAACCCAACAGGTTTCTCATTGTAGGTTGGGTTATTTTTCCTTGGTTTGGGGAAACCAACAAGTTTATTATTTCTCAATCGTTTCCCTGGTAAAGGAGGTCAACTAGCTACATGTTGTAAACTAAGCCATTGTCCCTAGTACGAGAGCTCAATAGTGTTATTTGTAGCATGTCTCACAGTGTCCTACAGTTTCCATGAAAATATTCAGGAGAGAAGACATGGTTAAGTGGATAGTAAGATCACCTAATGAGAAGCATAACCTAATTGATGTCTGACTCATTTTTTCATATTAATCTTGGTATGAGCACCAAGTGTATCGTGAAGAATTATGGCACCAGACCAAAGCCAGAGGATCTTAAAGACTCAAAAGGAGTCAAGGCTCAAAGGGAGCCAGTTGGCCCATATAGTAAAGCAGACATGAAGACCTTTTGACATAATAGTGCATGATGTGATGCTCAGAGACAAGAAGTCTCTAGGAGCAATACATCTCCAGGAAGGGATCATACCAGATAGTCGAGATTAAGGGGGAGGACTCTATATCCCTTACTATGATTGATTCATTGGCATATGTTTTTATTTATGATGTGAATCAATTTTCTTTTAAGTAGTAGGCTCATGTTTGGCATGTGATGTTATAAGTATGTATCCTATAGCATTGCACAACATCTCATGATGGAGCTTGTCTATGATGAAATTGTTAGAAATAATAGGTGTGCTCATTTAACCATAGACAATATAGCAATATTTTCACCCAACCATAGGCTGAAGCCACCCCCGAGCACCTTAACCTTGACAGAGAATAATTCTGGAAGCAAACCCTAGGCCTAATAGCCAATCAATGTAGCGTACCTCTCTCTAGAGATAGCACACAAGGCAGAAAGTCCAAACCATAACCAATAGAAAGTCCAAGCCTAAAATGAGAATACAGGTTGCAATAGCTGCAACTGCAGCTACTCTCCAGATTTGCGCACTTACTCAGTTTCTGCAATGCGCACTCTTACATTTCTGCAGTTGCAAGTTGTATCCTTAAAATGAGCTCTGGCGTCCTGTATTTATACTGTTTCTTCTTAGTTGTCTGGGCCGACTTCTCATTCTGGAGGCTAAACACTCAATATTAAATATTTCCTTTAGCTGACTTGTCTTCTAGGGTTATGTCCAATTCTTTAGGGTTTCTTCTTGCTTCCCGGAATATTCTATTCTTGTATGAGTTACACGTGGAGGTTAATACCTCCTGCAACTACCATAATATCAACACTCTCTCCTAGCTAGGGAGGTATTGAAAGCAATGGTCTTGAGCACAAACATACCATTCAATCGGTAGCATCATCATAGCCATACATGCTATCTCATGATTAGATCACGAGCACCCTCATAATTATCAATATCATCTGATAGCATCAACTGCATCATCTCTCGAAGCCATACTCCATATGAGTAATCATGCATGATACTGAATAAGTCACTCACTCCACAAAGTGATGCAAGAACCATTCTTCTAATCCGAACATATGTCCTAGAAGAATAATTATTTCAACAGATGCTGGAAGCCACGCCATGGGCTACAAGGACTATTCTTCCAAGCCAAACATACGTCCTAGAAGAAAAAATGTCCTAGACCATTTTCTACCTAGAGAATGTTTGTCCACTAGCACACCAACTATCCATCTAGCTGATAATCATTTTCAACACTACTGATAGTCTACACGGAAATCAAAACAATGTCATTCAATAGAACACAATTGTGTCTATCCATAGTAGTACACAACTACTATCCAGTGGTACACTACCACACCAAGTAGCACACCACTACTTAATCAGTGACACATAGTCACAACCAGTGGAACACATCCACCATAGTAGCATACGTCTACTGTCCAGAGACATACAGTCTCCATAACAATCATATCATCTGATATCAACCTGGACATAAACAATATCATGATATAAACTGAGTCATCTGGTCCATTCTTCCACTCACATCTGTGAGATCTGGAAGAGTATCTTCCCTCATAAAGTAAAAATATCAGCCATGGGCTATCTGGACTATTCTTCTCAAGCATAGAAGAATAATTATCCCTGATTTCTAAGCCTGGACCATTCACCTAACTGGGCCATTCCTATGACACTCGTCATAGTGCAACCTGGAGAGAATGAGTCTGCCTTAGGGAATGCCTATCCCTAATTGTTGAACCTGGACCATTCACCTAACTAAGCCATTCTTCTGACAGTAAACATAGTGCAAACTGGATAGAATGAGTCTGCCCTAGGGAATGATTTTCCTACACCAACCTCCAAAACGGACCATTCTTCGAAACTGCTCACAATTGTGAACTTCAAAAGAATGACTTCCTGGCAAGGTGGACCATTCTACTTGACCACTACTCAAAGTGACTGGTAAGAAGAATGATTGTCCTAGACCATTCCCCCACACTGGCCACAAGGGGAATCGTTATCTATGGTACATCAGCAATCTATCGAACCATTTTCATTACGAAAATGACTGTCCGATCTAGACCATTTTTTCGAAATGGAAAATGCTTTTCCGTCAAAAATATCAAACCACTTTCCGAACTGGAAAGGAACTGCTCATCCTAGACCATTTTTTGAACCGAAAAATGATTGTCCATAAATCAATAACACATCAGTTCTCCCTCCCAATCTGGAAGTAATCTCTTCCTTTTTCAATAAGGAAGTTGTCTCCACGAGCCCCAGCTTGCAAACTTTTCATCTTGGATATAGGTTTTACCAAAATATATGTTATCTGCTCATCTGTGGAGATATATTGGAGAACCACTTCTCTTTTATGAACTTCATCATAGAGAATGTAATGCTTGATCTCAATGTACTTCGGTATGTCATGGAACATTGGTTTTCTCTGAAGGCTTTATATAGCTCTGATCATTACAATATATCATGGTCGAGTTCAGCACTTATGTTTCCTGCTAGCTCATGACATCGTGGCAAGGCTCAAACTGAAACATATCCAAGTAGCACTTCTTCTGTCATCATGAGATTTTTCCATGGATTAGCAATCAATCATCCCAGACTTCTGCGTAACTATTATGATACATTGTCTCTGTCATAGAAATTTTTCACCACACTTCTGTTGTATATGAGATACTCTGCATCAAGTTGTTTGAATCCATACAAGGTCTTCTTATATCTGCATACATGGGTCTCTTTCTGGTATACCTCAAAAACTTGAGATTGCTTTACATAAGCTTCTTCCTCAAATGCTCTATTGGGAGAACAGTCTTTTACAACCAACTGATGTAAACTTCAATCCATGGATACTGCAAGAGATATAATAGCTCAGATAGAGGTGTATCTGGTTTACGGGAACAAGTTGTTATCATAGTCTTCTTCTCCTTCTGGAAGAACCTCTAGTTCTGAATCTCGCAATGCTTCCATTCATAATCCATTTTCACAATTTCTTACATATATTGTTCTTCATCATAACTTCTATTTCTTCTGCTTGATTGCTTCTAGTGGGTTCAAACCAACCTAGTAGTCTTGTGATTTTTGGTATAATGACTGGTTGTTCTCGCTTTTCTTTATCTCTTGGAATCTTCATGTTCTTCGTCATGTTTCTCTTTAGCTCTTGGGTCTATAGAGTTTTCTATAGATTCCATTCCCTAAAGATTCCAACTTCTTCCTTTCATCATAGGATCATGGATGTAGATGGACAACCAAGGATACTTTAAGACTTATTTTCGAAGAAGACTTCTTCTAAAGTCAAACTGAACATGTGATGCTTTTCATGGCTGCTACCTTCAATGGGAACATGGATAGATACTTCATAATCCTCAATGGATCATATTATTTAGGATTAGCTCCCTCCTAATCCTTTCTTCATGCATGAATGCATGCTCTTCTTTTGGAATTTAGTAATCATCTCCCTCCATGTTAGATAGTCCATGCTTCTGTCTGCATTCTTAATGCCTTCTGCAAGGTGTCACAAGTCTTTTTCTAATTTCTTCTTGGTTGCTGACTTCTTTATGTTTTGACTTCTTCTGGGTTTTCTTCAAGTTTGATTTCAGCATATCTTGCAACAATTGCTTATGTAATAGTTGCCATGGGAATTGTTACCAAGGATTGTCAATGTACTTTATCTTTTCATGTGTATTGCTTGACTTGTAGTCATCGTGATAGCAATCTTTATCTTGTTATTCTTCCATAGGTATTGTTTCACTTGAACATCTTATATTCTAAGAAATAAATATGCAAGATATGTACAGAAACTATATAAACATGGTATGTACAAGAACTATGAAGAATATTGTTACCTTGATTTAGAAGAATAAGTTTGTTTTATCCTGCTTGGCCTTCTTTGAGGGTTCCCTTTCTTCGGCAACTGATGCTTCATGTGTTTCCTTCCTTTTCTTTAACTCAAGACAATGATTCTTGTAGTGACCATATTTTCGACAATTGAAGCATTGTATTTTTGACATATCTTTCTCTTGATTTGGTTTCTTCCTTGAGTCAAACTTCTTCTTATTCTTGAATTTCTTGAACTTTGTTGTGTAGGCTTGATCATCATCTTTCCTTTGGAATTTCTCTTTTTTGTTAATCCTTGATTCTTCTTGTGCACAACAAGTCCAAATTTCTTCAAATGTGGGATACTCCTTCCTTGTGTTCATGCTTGCGGCAAATGCATCCCATGTCTTGGGAAGACCATTGAGTACTATATTTACCAGTTCCTTCTCTGAAATGATTTCTTCAATAGCTTATAGTTGATCTCTTAACTAAGAGATTCTCACAAAGTATGATGTTATGCTATCATCATCATTCATTTTCATGTCATGGAGCTCATTCTTTAGACTCATTACTTGTCCAATGTTTCTGATTGAGAAGAGGTTAGTTAGGGCATTGTACATTTTCTTAGATGAGTCAAGATGAGAGATGTAGGGTATCAAGTAGTCTTTTACAAAGTCCACTATGATACTCATGGCATTGATGTCACTATCCTTGAACTTCTCCATAATTGCAACGTTCTGAGGTTCCTACTCTTTTCCTTCTTCAACCTGTGGTTCCACGATCTTTTCCTTCACAATATCCAACACTTTATTCTTGGCAAGGATGAGGTCAATCCTTGTCTTCCATTCTCTAAAGTTAGAAGCCCCTTCTAACTTGTTTTCTGACTTCAAAGAGTAAGTCATGACTACTTTGGCTTGGTCAACCTTTGAGTTTGACCAAAAACTCAAATTTGGCGTCTTAGCTTGCTGAGAGTACCAGGAGGTGCATTGGGTTAGGGCGCACTAGTCTATCCAGAAATTAGGTCAATCTCTTCACTTAAGGTGCCTCAACAAGAGGGTTAGGGTTTTATTGTTGCAACAAAAACTGACTGCAACTGTAATTGTAACTGAGCAAATCCTCCCAATCTATCTTCCAGCGGTTAGACTGTTTGAAGATAGTGTGGGCCCATAACTTGTTAGAAATAATAGGTTTTCTCGTTTAACCATAGACAATATAGCAATATTGTCACCCAACCATAGGTCGAAGCCACCCCCAAGCACCTTAACCTTGACAGAGAATAATTCTAGAAGCAAACCCTAGGCCTAATAGCCAATCAATGTAGCGTACCTCTCTCCAGAGCTAGCACACAAGGCAGAAAGTCCAAACCATAACCAATAGAAAGTCCAATCCTAAACTGAGAATACAGGTTGTAGTAGCTGCAGCTGCAACTACTCTCCAGACTTGTGCACTTACTCAGTTTCTGCAGTGTGCACTCTTACATTTCTGCAGTTGCGAGTTGTGTCCTTAAAATGAGCTCTGGCATCATGTATTTATATTGTTTCTTCTTAGTTGTCTGGGCCAACTCCTCATTCTGGAGGCTAAACACTCAATATTAAATATTTCCTTTAGCCGACTTGTCTTCTAGGGTTATGTCCAATGCTTTAGGGTTTCTTCTTGCTTCCCGGAATATTCTATTATTTTCATGGTTACACGTGGAGGTTAATACCTCCCACAACTACCATAATATTTGTTAATGTTTAAGCCATTATTATAGTTCTTTTCATTTCAATAGATAACAATAGCATAACACAAGATCACTGAGAAATACACAATCACAAGAGACACAGCATTTATCCTGGGAAACCCTCTAGGGGAAGAAAACCCAGCAAAACTTCCTTATTATAGATAGCCAATACAATGCCAAGAGATAACTTAAACTAATACAGAAGATCCTCTCCCAAAAGATTCGCCACTCTCTCTCCTTCTTCAACTGCAGTTTTGAAACTTGTCTCTCAATGAGAAAGTGAGTTTTGTGTCTAAGTGAGGCGCTAGCCTCCTTATTTATACAAATCTGGCATGTGCGAAGTGTCTCTTCACTGGCAGGGCCGACTTCTCAAACTGGGTGGTTATAATCACCTTTATTATATTTCGGGGCCTCTTGATATATTCTGGGGCCGACTTCTTCTTTTGTCTTTTACAATTACATTATGACCAATCCACAAAAGGGGATTTGGTCCTTATACAATAGCCAACATGATCAATCCACAATGGGGATTGATCCAATGAATAATATATCAAATAATAATAAGAATACACTTTGCAATTACATTATTTCAACACCCCCCCTTAACAAGGAGGGTATTCTTCAACAGCATCAGGCGAGAGAGAGCAGACAACATCATCAACAGCATCAAGTGGGTGAGAGGACAGCATCATCAATATCATCTTGGAACACTGACTGGCGTATCTATAAATCATCAGAAGTTGTCTTCATTGGCAGCATCGTCATTCTCAAAGGAATGCAATCATCATCTGCATCAATATGTATTAGTATAAAACGAATACATCATCATCATCACAGCACGAGGTTGGCTCATCATAATACAGGATTGGCTTTACATCGCAATTGTCAAGCTGGAAGCTCGGTACTCGTCTTGCTTTATGTCACAGCAATCAAGCTGGAAGCAAGATACTAGACTGGCTTTACGTCACAACTTCTCAAGCTGGAAGCACAATACTAGTCTCATCTCAACGTCTTGCTTTACGTCACAGCACTTAAGCTGGAAGCAAGATACTAGAGTGGCTTTACGTCACAGTTGTCAAGTCGAAAGCACAATACTAGTCTCATCACATCGTCTTGCTTTACCTCACAGCACTTAAGCTGGAAGCAAGATACTAGACTAGCTTTATGTCACAGTTGTCAAGCCAGAAGCACAGTACTAGTCTCATCTCATCGTCTTGCTTTACGTCACAGCAATAAAGCTGGAAGAAAGATACTTGTCCTGCTTTACGTCACAACAATCAAGTTGGAAGCAGGATACTAGACTGGATTTACGTCACAGCTGTCAAGGAGAAAGCACAGTTCTAGTCTCATCACATCATCTTGCTTTACGTCACAGCAATGAGGCTAGAAGCAAGATATGTCTCATCACAGCAACTACTCCCCCTTTCGAGGAAGGTCCTTTCGGACTATACCAAGCTTATCTCGAAAGTGCTCAAACTTTACACGAGATAGAGGCTTGGTCAACACATCAGCAACCTATNATCGGATCTCTATGTGCTTCGACCTGTCATGGAATACAGGATTCTCTGTCATTTTTATGCAGCTCTAGTTGTCACATAGGATCATGGTTGCTTCCATCTCTAGGTCAAATAGACCGGTCAGCAACTTTCAAAGCCATATAGCTTCGCGGCTGGCAGAACATGCAGCAATGTATTCTGCTTCCGCTGTGCTGAGAGCAATGCTGGATTTCTTCCTACTTTGCCACGAGATCATTGTTGATCCCAAACTAAAACAACATCCTGAAGCGCTTTTCCTGTCAAAAATACTTCCTGCCCAATCTGCATCAGTATATCCACTCAATGTGAAATCATGATCTCCATCATAGCTGAGACCACAATCTATTGTACCCTTAAGGTACCTCATCACATGTTTTGTAGCCACTAGGTGAACATGTATGGGTTCTACCA
>ML782764.1:432341-452889 GCA_009831015.1 Picea engelmannii | reverse complement strand
TCATTATGAGTTCGTCTTCGTCTATGGTATCTCCAATCGCTTCTAACTGTTCTTTGAATTCTGAGATTCTGGAGAAATATTCCTGAATTGTTTCTCCTTTCTACATCCTTGTATTCTTCAGTTGAGTTCTTAGATTCATCTTCAGGTTTATGTTCTTTCCTTCATACAGTCTGTTCAAGGCATCAAACATTTCTTTCGGAGTGTTCTTAGATGACACATAAGGAATCAGGTGGTCTTTGATTGAATCTGCAATGATTATTTTGGCCCTGATTGTGTCATTTTGATGCTTGGCTTTTTCTGCAGCATCGTCAGGTTCCGGAATTTCTCCTTTGACGATTTTTGCTAGGTCATTCTCTTCAAAAATGAGTCCAATCCTATACTTCCAGGCACGGAAGTTTTCCACACCTTCCAACTTGTCAACAAGCTTAGTGCTTGCAGACATCTTTTACCTGGAGCTAGAAAAATGACCAAAAAATGAAAGTGCTCAAAATCAAATTTTGAACTTACCAGGAGGTGCGCTTGGCTGAGGCGAGTAGCCTGGTGTGTTTGGATCTGAGAAAATCCAAATTTTGCTCCTCCAAACTTGATCTGCGGATTTATGGACTGGTGCTTCTGGTTTTCTGGCACCTCTGGTACTCTGGTACTTCTGGTACACTGGTTTTTTGGTACTTCTGGTACTTTGTGAAACTAGGGTTTCACTTTCTGGGAGATCTAGCCACTGACAAGGTGTGCTAAGAATGCCAAAGTAATCCTTGGGGGAGGGCGCACTTTTCTAGATGGTTTTAGGGCTGAAAAGCTTCACCATCAAAAAGCCCTAATTTGCATGTACGGCAACAGTGACGTTTTTCACTCTTGTGAAAGATGCTTCCTTCAGCTTGGCTCTGATACCATGTTAATGTTTAAGCCATTATTATAGTTCTTTGCATTTCAATAGATAACAATAGCATAAGACAATATCACTGAGAAATACACAATCACAAGAGATACGACATTTATCCTGGGAAACCCTCTAGGGGAAGAAAACCTAGTAAAACTTCTTTATTATAGATAGCCAATACAATGCCAAGAGATAACTTAAACTAATACAGAAGATCCTCTACCAAAAGATGTGCCACTCTCTCTCCTTCTTCTTAACTACAGTTCTGAAACTTGTCTCTCAATGAGCAAGTGAGTTGTGTGTCTAAGTGAGGCGCTAGCCTCCTTATTTATACAAATCTGGCATGTGTGAAGTGTCTCTTCACTGCAGGGCCGACTTCTAAAACTTGGTGGTTATAACCACCTTTATTATATTTCGGGGCCTCTTGATATATTCTGGGGCCGACTTCTTCTTTTATCTTTTACAATTACATTTTGACCAACCCACAAAAGGGGATTTGGTCCTTATACAATAGCCGACATGATCAATCCACAATGGGGATTGATCCAATGAATAATATATCAAATAATAATAAGAATTAAGAATACACTTTGCAGTTACATTATTTCAACAATATCAATAGAAACCTCTTTGCTAACATGCTTGGAGTAGCACGCTCCTTATAGTATGTTATAGTAGAGATGGAAGGCATATATATAGTTGCCACATGTAATGGTATCATGTGGATGAGTGCTGAGCAGAAGTGTGGCCAAAAATAATAAAACCTTATGTGTGGTTGCATGACTATGAGTACTATGTCATTGTACTTAAGAAATTGTTATTGCTTTATGCTTTAATTAACTTCATGATTATGGAATGTTGTTGACTATTGGACTGAATTTGACTTGTAGGTGAGACCTACAAGAAGAGGATGACGAGACTTGTTCTGGAGGACTAGTGATGAAGTCAACAGGTTGAAGATCCAATTGATATTCAGTGCTCGAGAGGGAGTCGGACAGTCAGTTCCAGAGGAAGTTGGGTACTACAGTAAGGAGCAGGAGGCTCCGTCGGATGCAGGAAGCAGTCATGTGTGGCATTTAGTACGGTTGAAGCTGAGTAATTGGCAGCATGTGCAGCAATAGTGTGGCTTCAAGAACTGTTGTCTGGGTTATTTGGTCTCGGACTGGAGGCGGCCTGCATTTGGTGTGACAACCAGAGTTGCATGAAGTCGTCAAAGAACCCCGTGGTCTATGATGGGTCGAAGCATATCAAGATCAGGTATTACTATATCATGGATATGGTGTAGAAGGGAACAATGAGGCTCCAGTTTCGTGACAACAGAGGATCGGGTTGCGGACGTGTTTACCAATCCCTTGTCGAGGATGAAGTTCGAGTACTTCAGGGACAAGCCTGGCGTGGTCCCTCTTCAGAGAGAGTGTTATCATCTAGCATGAAAAAGGGATGGCACTGAGACAGGTGGAACTCATCCAGCATGAAAAATGGATGGCACTGAGTGTTCTCATCCAGCATGAAAAATAGCTGACACTGAGACAGGTGGAACTCATCCAGCATGAAAAAGGGTTGGCAGTGAATGTTCTCATCCAACATGAAAAAGGGTTGACAATGAGACAAGTGGAACTCACCCAACAACTTTCCAAATCATTAACTAGATAATAACCTACATTGAACTAAAAATGTATACAACTAAATAATAAATACTCATGTAGTAACAATTATTATTTTGACTTGCCACTCTTAATTAATTGAGATGTCTATCATGTGCTTGTACTATGTGTTATTTTTTATTAATTTCATGAAAATCACGGTGAAGTTAACCATCAAGGAGAGATCGTAATTGTGCAGAAACTAATTTCAACCTAAGTTTCTAGAATGACAACTTTCTTTTTCTGGAATCTATTTATCCTTTTATATGTAGTGGAAAAAATTCAATAATATAAGACACAAATATACTTGTATAATATAATAATAATAATAATCTATTTACATGTACAATATTATAATAATAATAATAATAATATATTTTTAATGTTAATATTAAATTGGTGTATGAGACCTCCTCGTTTGTGGGACAAGGGACACCTTTTTTGTAGCTATTTCACTGCTAAAATTTAAGGAGGTATCCAAACCCTACCTCTACTAAATTTGAAGATATAACCTTTAAAGAAGAAACGCATATTCTTAACCATTAGATAATTAAGAACACTACAAAACATTGATGAATTTTAATGAAAATGTCTAACTTCAAAATTAACTAAATAAATAAACAAAAGTAAATTATAAAAGTGGTTGCAGAAAGATGTCATATATATCTGATATAATGATGGCGTTTCTGAATCCAAACAAGATCGTTGGAATCCAAACAAGATCGTTGGAATACGGGGGCAATAGATTCTAAATATAAAAAAGAAAATATCTTCATTTTCTTCATCATGACAAGTTTCATCGTAGTAATATAGATACTTCATAATAATTGAGCTAAAAAATTCAGGGAATAGTGATAAAAAGAATGAGGAATATGAAATCATAAGTATACGTGGTATAAATGTAAATTTAATATTGTAAAATAAAAAGTTAATAGTGGAGTAAATTTGTAAATTCAATTAAGTTTGTCAATTATTTGAATGGTGGTAATTAGATGGTCACACAATAATTTACGATTAAGAATATCTTCAATTAATAATTGAAGATATTAATTGATTAAAGATATTATTTCAATTAAAGAATAAAAGTTAGATTGAAATTAATACTTACAACTCGTGACATTCATGGCTTTTCATGCATATATATAGGTGCTCCAACTTCTTCCATTGCAGCAATGGACAAAGCCACATTTTCAGCAAGGCCTTTCCTCTGCTGCTCACCGGGTTCTAATACTTGGACAAATTGACGATAGGTTTCAATGCAATTTTGCAAATGGGTCAGCATAGTTATTTTTGACTTAAATCGAAATTGCTGATGTTCATCTGTATTGATATTAATTTTTCAGATGTTTCTGTGTGTTTCATAAATAAGGAGTTTTATATACTAATTTGATGTTTAACTTGACCTTGTCCAAAGAATTTCATATACTAATTTGATGTCTGACTTCACTGTTACCTTAAAATTTTGATATCTAACTTACTTACTTATCAATTAACTTAAAATTAACTTATTATTTATTATTATTACTTTATTGCATGTGTAAAATATGAATTTCTTTAAACTTCTTGCAAAAATTAGTGTGATATGAGAAACAGTTTATATATTGGGAGGAAATTATCAATCCTGACTCGGTCGTTTTTGGATTCGAATGACTGGTAGATAGAATTCCTGACTCGGTCATTTTTGGATTCGGATGACTGGTAGATAGAATTGAATACTTTTTATTTACGCTTATAGAAGATTTGTAGATGAAATTGTTAGATTCTTGCATTCATAGCTTATATATAAGCATGACATTTGTTTGGATTGTGGCAGGTACAAATTAGGACTGTTCCAAAATTATGTAAGCCCTTGAGTGTTACAAAATTATGTAAGCCCTTGAGTATAGTCACAATTAATGGAGTACCCTGGACCCGTTATTTACGCTCAGGAAGATGATACAGTCATTGTCAATGTCACTAACTAAACTCCCTACAATATCACTATTCATTGGTAGCTATCTATTCCTTCTGCAAGTTTGATCTAAAATGATTGTTATGAGCTTTCGTTGTCATAGAAAAAAGTATGAATTTCCATAAGTAGAGAGAGATCTAAATCAGTGAGCCGACTGGACTGATGGTATACACTTTGATGTATTGAATTAGGCATGGAGTTAGGCAGCGATTCACATGTTGGTCTGATGGACCTGCATACATCACTCAATGCCCAATTCAAGCAGGAAAGCTATTTGTTAAATATAATGTAACCTCAACAGGCTAACTGTACACTGTCAGCTGTCTTGGCCAGCTGTATTTTCTTTTCTTGACTTACTTGAGCCTATTTAGCTTAGCTATTTTCCTTTTGCACATCACTTCTTCATTAACTCTTCTCATTGTACTTTCTCCTTACATTCTCAATATACTGAATACTATTTATGTTCTATTCTTTTTCTCTGCATGTCTTGCTTCACAATTTATCATGGTATCAGAGCTTCAGCAGTAAGCCTCTTCACACAGACTGGAGAGCAACACGATCCTCACAGCGCATAGCTTAAATCGACATCCAGAGCACGGGACACAGCTTTTTCACAAGGCTTGGAGAGCTATCCGCCATCCGCTCAAAAGATCGTCGCAGGAAACTCCCACGAGGAAGCAGAGCGCTATACGCTCGAAAGATCGAGGAAGCAGAGCGCTATACGCTCGAAAGATCGAGGAAGCAGAGACTGCAGAAGGAGAAAGTTTAAAGATTCGTGAAAAATTTCAGATTCATCAAAGATTCACGAAGAAGAGTTGCAAGAGGCAGGAAGATTTGAAGAATTCAAAGAAATTCGTTCAAATTAGTGAAAGATTGTTGAAGAAGGCAGAATCGTTTAAAGAATTTCGGGAATTCTCTCAAATCCGTCAAAGATTGTTGCAGAGAACAGAATGCTTCAAAGAATTCGTGTAATTCTTTCAAATCTATGAAAGATTCACGAATTTTCTTCCGCAGGAGAGAATATTTGCAAGAATAGCAAAGAACTCACGAAAGCAGCCAAGAACGAGCAATCGCAACCGTAAGATCCGTCCTGCGATCAGATCTGAGGCGAAAATTCAGTTCAGAAGGGACGAGGAGAGCGTAGAAAAGGCGAAAGGATTATAGCCATTGGATTTTGTGCAGAGGATCGATAGCCACCGGATCCGTGAGAAAGTGCACGAGGCTTATTCCTCTGGAGCGCACAGGAGAAATTTTGACTTGCGAAGTCACAAAATCGTTAGGACCGTCCATCAAGGGACACGCGGCGAGATCTCGACATTTTGCTCACTCACAGGGTGTAAAGGTCAGAAGACTGCCGTGAGAATTCGCGAATCGCGAAATCCCGATTCATTCTAGACCGTTGGATCAAGAAAGATCGTGAGTCGTCGATCTAACGCTATCGCGAAATCGGGAATTGGGAGTTGAACGAGCAAAGGAGACTGCACTCCAAACCCCGATACGCGAAATCTCGAAATCATCTAGACCATCCATCAAAAAGGACACATGGTAACAGATCCAAGAGCCATCAAAATTTCGACATTTCGGAGTTCGAGATATCGAAGGTCTTGTTGACGAAGGTCGGGACACTCCACGGCAAAAGTCTTGAAATCCCAAAAAGATCACAGCTGTCCATTCGTTGGGACACGTGGCGGAGATCGAGGAAACCGTCGGTATTTCGGCTACCGGGGTTTCATCAGTTCTTGCTTCACATAATATCACTATTCATTGGTAGTTATCTATTCCTTAGCTGCAAGTTTGATCTAAAATGATTGTTATGAGCCTTCGCTGTCATAGAAAAAAGTATGAATTTCCATAAGTAGAGAGAGATCTAAATCAGTGAGCCGAGTGGACTGATGGTATACACTTTGATGTATTGAATTAGGTATGGAGTTAGGCAGCGACTCACATGTTGGTCTGATGGGCCTACATACATCACTCAATGCCCAATTCAAGTAGGGAAGACATTTACATACAAATTCACGCTGCAGCCACAGAAGGGAACGATGCTCTGGCACGCCCACGTCTCGTGGCTAAGAGCAACGGTTCATGGACCAATTGTGATCTATCCAAAGACTGGCGCTTATCCATTTGAATTCCCTTATGAGGAACAGATAATTGTCCTTGGTATTCCCTTCACCCAGAATCTCCATTGATCCATCATGAGTTTAATATTTGTATATTCGTTTGTATTTATACTTAGTAAGCAGTGGCATACAATTTGAATGGAGTTCTATAAAGGTTGGTGAAGTGAGAAATTCACTGTATAGATGAGATTTGAGTACAGGAGAGTATAGGAGAGTATTGGTTGAGGGATGCTGAAAAATTAGAAAGAATGGTCGTGCAAAGTGGAGGAGTGTTGGGAAGAGGAAGTAAAACATAGCATATAATAGAGTATAAATGAGCTAGATTAAACATGCATTAAATCAAGAACAACAAACTTAAGATTTGACATAATGATTTATGTGGAAAGTCAAATTGGGAAAAAATCACCGGCAATGATTATCGGTCTTCTTTTATTCAAGGGAGAATTACAATAGCCAACCCAGACATACAACCATCATCTCCTCACACAATGTACTCGCATTGTACTCCACCTCTGTGGGCATGCTCACATATATAACATCTATCACTCAATTATACAAACTGATCATGAATAGATCATATAGTTACATCAACAATTCATAAATAGATCAATTCATAAATAGATTGCATGCATGCCCATATACATGTGACGGAATGAGAAAATTCGTTCGCATATTTCCAACAGAGAAAGCCTTCCCCTTGCATCTGCTTATGTTATAAATGGTCATCCAGGTCCTCTTTATGACTGCTATGAACACGGTCAGTAATCTGTTGCAATATTCTAATGACTTATTGTGCAGAAAGAACCACGGTTCTCTACGGTCCATGGGGAATGGAATTTCCGTAGGCAACTATATAACATAGTGTGATTTTAACTTGGGATTAAGTTTTATAACTAATATCTAGTCGTATTGGTTGATTTTTTAAATTTTATGAAGGTTTGATAAACTAAAATTGATTCAGACAGTAATCATATTCATCATATTTTGATGCAGATATGCACACAATACAAGCAATTCCCGGAAAGACATATCTTCTGAGAATCATTAATGCAGCCCTTAACACAGAAGACGGTAGTCGAAGTGGACGCAACGTATACTAAGCCATTTGTTACAGACCATTTGGTGATCACACAAGGCCAGACGACCAATGTATTGCTCACTGCATACCAGCCAGTCGGGAGTTATTACATGAGCATGGGACCTTACATATCTGCAAGTAGTATACCATATCAACAAGAGCGGGCCGCAACTCCTTATCATAAGTCCTGTCTCCTGGCCGCATGGGTTTGTAGGGGTTAAAATCTCTCCCAGAGCTGCCGCAGATCTATCATAGAGGGACGACCTAAAGGAGAAGGGTCCGAACCCAATTTCAGTCTCAGAATAAAGGGTCGAACTCTCCACAAACTGGCCGCAGATTTGAAAGGGGCATATATCCCCATCCGAAGCCAGAAAAGAGCCCTGTAGGGCTGCCGCAGACTACTGAAGCTAGTCCGAACCCTTGAAAAGGGGCCTAACCTCCATTGGATCTAGGCCGCAGGATTAAAGAGGACATTCTGTTCCAGAATGATGTTTATTATATATGCATTTGTACTACATTCAGAACCTTGGCATGCCTAATATAATTGCACTCAAACCTAGAGTAATCGCATTAAGGAAACAATCATCCCTAATCTGTCATCACACCTAATACGAACTTCGAAATCTGTCATACCTAATACGAACTTCTAAGAGGATAGGTTTCAAAATTACACAAGAAGCATTATATAATATATATCATAGAATAGTACCCCATGTTTCTCGCAGTGGAATAGAGAGAAAGAAGAGTCAACAAACTTTAACTAACGTGTTTCTGGTGGACCAGTGGACAGTGGAAATGGACCCAGCAAATGGAATCTCGCACCAGTGCTCGCCGCCGGAATGATGAATGAAGAAATTTTCTTTTTTTTTTTAACCAATTCGGCGGCTTCAGGAGTGTGTGCTGGAAGGGTTTAAGGAGTGTGCTGGGCACACGGCTTTCAACCACGCCAAATACAGACTGGCGGGACTGGTCTGTGGTTTATATAAAAAAAACTCTCCAGCCAGAGTTTAAAAAAATCTAAACTCTTGCAAAGTTTGATACCAAAAATTTAAATTTAATTATACTCTCTTCAGAGAAACTGAAATTTAACTAGAGCTAAACTTTAGTAAGAGAGAAGTGGCAGAAAGTTTATTTAGCCAGAGTTAAACTCTCAGTCGATACCAAAAATTTAATTATACTCTCTGCAGAGAAACTGAAATTTAACCAGAGCTAAAGTCTTGTAAGAGAAAAGTGGCCGAAAATTTATTTAACCAGAGTTAAATTCTAGATCCAAAAAAGTTTAACCTTTGTTAAATTTTTATCTTAAAAATATTACAACTTTTTGCTGAGAAAATATGTTGATTTTTCTTCAAATTGGAAATTATAACCCAAAAACACTTAATTCTCAAAAAATTGTTTTCCAACTTCACTTTTTCACCTTAATGAAAAAAACTAATTCATACATAATACATTAATATTGAATGTTATTTAAAAAATGTAAAAATATGTATATATGATAATATGTAAAAGTGACTTAAAGTATATTAATGTGTAATATTTTCAACACAAACCCCATTTTAGTTTTATATATTTTAATATTCTTAATCTAAACCTCATTTTAACTTTATATGTCTTCCAAACCTGAAATCCAACATCCTAAACAGCGAATAGTGTGGAGTTGTGAGTGCGTCGGAACAGGAACAACATCGGGAGTGGAGTTGTTAGTGCATCCGCGGAGGTGAGGTGGGTCGTCATGGTCGGGAGTGGAACTGTGAGTGCGCCCGTGGAGGTGAGGTGGGTCGTTCTGGTCGGGCGACTTGGCAGGAACAACGATAGGTTCGGGAACAGGTACAGCGACGGGTCTGGAACATGTTTAGGTGGTCTCCTGAATTTTCAATCTTTTGTCTCCAATAGACAGGCAGATATTGCCCTATTCCTTATTCTGTGTTTTTTTTTTCTTGTCCCCTATGGCAATGATAATACATTCAACACACATAAAAACTGGGCAAGAGGTACCCGTCTCGGGTGAAACAAACCATTTAGGTCAAGTGAAAATTGTCTCTTTAAGCAAAGTAGGGAAGTGGGTTTGGGTCAATGCCAAACAGTTTCGGGGTATTTTAAAACGTAGAGTTGTTCATCTAAAATGGGAACAGACAAGGAACAAATTGGTCCTCCGTAATAAACTTTCAAACAAGCCTCTTTTGAAAAAGTGTAACAGCGACAGGACTAAAGACAACAGTGATTATGCCTTGTACAGTCCCACATCCACACCTCTCACATGGTCATCTGACCTGTATGTGCAAGACTTACTAAATGCCAAGACGAGATTGGAGGTTTTGGAAGTCAAAGGGCATGAGAGAGACCTTCAAATCCATCTATTGACAGTAGAAAATCGAGACTTAGTAGAAAACAATAAAGTTTGAACAAATCAAATGACATTGTTGCAAGAAGCCCTTTTGGAAGCAAAGGCTAAATGGCAAGGTCTGAAGGATGTCGGACAAATCAGGGAAGATTTTGTTGTGGAAAAGAGAGAGGTGATGAACTCTAAAACACACAAAGTTGAAGGGAAAACAAGTGAACAAGCATACACCCATGGAGTGAAAGCAAGGGATGAAGAGAAAAGAGATTTTACAAAAAATTTCAAAACATAGGCACAAATCATTAGCAATTCTGCTCATATGGAAAAAGAAACACACATCCAGGGGGACGACATGCAAGGTAGAGAAAACAAGGAAAGACAAGGCAGAGCAGCAAACATAATTATCAAAGGTGTAAGAGAGTATGGAAAAAATGAATGTACTCTCGATCTTGCAAGTGAATTTTTTAAAGACAAGTTGCTTTGGCAAGGTTGAATTTGTCAAGCATGGAGGGTGGGTAAGCCTAGTGGCGAGAGAGCTAGGCCCATAAAAGCCATCATGTCAAGCATACGTGACAAGCAAATTCTCCTAGGAAAGAAGCAACTCTTGAGAGGCTCTCGTTTTTTCCTAGACGAAGATTTAACTATTAGACAGCAAGAGGAAATAAGGGAAGAGTTTTCAAAGGTTAGGGCAACAAGGGTTGAGGGGAAAAGGGCGTGGATGTTCAAAGGAAAAGTTGTTATTGCCTTTTTCGGTCCTCATTCTAAAATAGGACAACAAGTTGGTAGCCAAGAAGAGATAACAATTTTATTAGCTGGAAAATATGCAACAAGGCCAGTATGGACAAATAGGGGTGAAGACTCAACTTTGAGTCTTGTAGGCCAAAACAAATAGCAATCAAATTATTCCTAGGTTTCCTTAAGATTAGTTTGTTGGAATTGCAGAGGTTATCCTTGAAGGCGGGGATCTGAGTTAGGACCCATCGCGGAAGATAGAGACATAATTTGTCTATTGGAAACACATGAGCATGAAGGGTGCAAGACACCTCTGTTTGAAATGTATGTGAAGATGGCAGTGTGGAACAAAGTAGCTGAGAATGGTAAAGGACACGGGGGTATCATGGTCTTAGTGAGGAAAAAAAAAGGTTGTCTCATACAGTTAGAAAAAGAAGACTCAAATAAACAATTCATTTGGTTTAAAATATCATAAAATGGTAACATCATCAGAATTGCAACATGTTATTTTGCCCCACAAGTTTCAAAAACTTACAAAAGTAGGGGGCTTGACCACAAAGACCCCTTTGCAGCCTTAAGAAACGATATTGCAGTGTATTCTCAACTAAGTGAAGTCCCTATAGTGGGTGACTTCAATGCTAGGATAGCATGTGAACAAGCTAGTATTCTTCGTTGTAAGGAAGGTTGCAACCCCATTTGGCTTGCAGAAGAAAGAAATCATCAGTGGATAAGAGTTTCAGAGGACAACAAAAGCTGCAACTTTTTTGAGGAACAACTGCTTACTTTATGTGGGGCATTTGACTTAGTCATTTGTAATGGGTTGGCTAGATGGGCAAATTCTGGCAATTTCATCTGCAATACCTACAATGGAGCAAGTGTAGTAGACTATGCAATTTGCTCACATGCCTTGTGTCAGAAAATGGAGGAAGTTTTGATTGGTGAACAACTGTGGGAGTTGAAATCTGATCATAAACCGATCTATTTAAGTCTCACTTGGGTTGAACAACAGCAACATGGGACTAAAAATCAACATATTCAACAACCTCCTTCAAAGGGAAGAATTTTGTTGACTCAAAAAAACTGTAACACCTTCAAGATAGCACTAAAGAGGTTGTTTAACAAACAGAAAATTCTGTCACAAGGCCTCCATAGCCATGAGCTAACAAATTTAATCCAAAACGCACTTACAGAATGCAAAAGAGCAAAAAATAGGAAATCTGAAACAAATTGCTTTCTGGTTAATGTTTGGTTTGATGAGGAATGCAAAACAACAAGGAAAACTTTGAAAGAGTCAAGCAAAAAAGAAATAAACATAAAAACCTACAAGCAAATTGTAAGAAAGAAAAAAGTTGATTTCATGATCTCATGGAGGGAGGAACTAATCTTCTTGGGGAAACATAACCCCAAGTTATTTTGGAATGAACTTCAAATGAGAAAGAAACAAACTGAAAATAATATCATATCTTATCAATGGTTCGAGTATGCAAAGCAAATTTATGAGCAAGATCCTAAGGTGGAACCCCCTCCCTTGATCAACACTACTACTAAGCTCTTCACCTTGCAAGAAATTGAGGTGGGTATCAAAACGTTGGGTGTTGGAAAAGAAAAAGATTTAGAGTAGAATATCTAAAGTGGGGTTCAAAAACTCTTGCACCTCACATTATGAAAATTTTCAACAACATCATTCAGCAGGGATTCCCTACAGATTGGACAATGAGCCTAGCAATACCGCTTTTCAAGAGTCGGGATGGAAACAATCCCTCCAACTATAGGACCATAATGATAAACCCTTTGTTTGCAAAGTTATTTGGAAATATGCTAGAAAATAGAATCAACAAGTGGGCAGAAGAAGGAGATAAGCATGCTAAAGGGAAAGCAGGTTTCAGACCTAAACACTCAATGATTGATCACAGTATAACTCTAAGGCACATCATTGAAAAAGTGTGGGAGAAAAAAGAAAAAGCCTTTTGTTGCTTTGTAGATTTAAAAAAAGCTTTTAACACAGTCCCTAGAGATAAGATTTGGCATGGAATGGAGGAGCTCGGGGTTCCTATACATCTTAGAGTAGACGTTCATAGGCTATATGAGGAGGTTAAAGTCAAAATCAGAATGACAGTTGGTATCTCCGAAAGTTTTAGGAGCGATATCGGGGTCAAGCAAGGGTGCCCATTGTCCCCTACCCTTTTTGGTTTATATATAGACAAACTTGAAGAGTGGTTAAACTTACAGGAGGGTGATGGTGCTCTTTTGGGTGATTTTGTGATAAGACTTCTTTTGTATGCAAATGACCTTATTTTGATTGCTAAATCCACTCTTGGGTTGCAAGAAAACTTAATTTCCCTTGAGCACTTTTGTAGTACAGTGGGGATGCAAGTCAATACTAGCAAGACAAAAGTGGTAATTTTTTCTAGCAAAAGAAAACATAAGCAACATAAGTTCTACTTTGAAGGCAACACTCTTGAAGAAGTGGCAGATTACAAATACCTCGGAATTGACTTCAACAAAAACCTAAGTGGGAAGGTTGTAGAAAGAAAAGAACTTTGGGAAGTTGGAAAGCGTTCTATGCTTTTCAAAATAGGTGCAGAGAGGCAGAGCTGTTGGATTGGAAGACTATGCAAACTCTCTTTGGGATTTTAGTGATCCTGGTGGTTCTATATGGTTGTGAAGTGTGGGCCAGCAGCACATCTGACTTACAGTGGAAGCAAATTGAGAAGATTCAAAAACACTTGATCACAAACAAGTTTAAAATTAAAAAGTTAAGTCCCTTATGATATCATGTTGTGTGAAATGGGGGTTGCTCCTATTGAAGCAATTGCTATGGTGTGTCTCATAAGATATCTAAAAAAAATTGAGCAAATGGAAGACAGTCGATGGCCTAAGGTTGTCTTCGATGACATATTATGCAATAGAAATAAGACGTGGATGCGACAAAATATTAAATGGCTTAGTAAATGGGATATCCACTTGAACCTGTGACCTACGAACAGTAAAGAGATAAAGGCTTTTGTTATTGATAGGTTCCACAAGTGAACTTGGGATAAAGGGCTTGGGAGAAAGAAAGAGTATTATATTGAAGAGTTTAACCCCACATACAATCATCATCAAAAAGCGTACATAGGGGGCAATATATCTTGGAGAGCCAAAATTCTTATTGCCCAATTAAGAACCAATTCCCATCAACTCCGTTGTAAAACTGGGCGTTGGAAAATACCAAAAGAAGCTTGGGAAGAAAGGGTGTGTGTGTTCTGCACCTCCGAAAAAGTGGAAACAAAAAAAACATTTCATTTTAGACTGTGAAGCCTTCAAAGACAATAGGGACAACTATATAAGTATCTTGGCAACTAGCTCTTGGAATAATTTATTCAGCAAGGGGATAATGGATAAATTGGGGGAGCTCATCATCAAGTTGAACAGAAAAAGGGTTGAACTGCAAAAATCAGTGTGTGAGGCGGTCTATCCCATAGGTTATTGTTAGCCTCGTGGATGTTAAAATCATTTTATTTCTTTCTTTCCAAACCTCCTTTTAACTTTGTATGTCTTCCAAACATGAGTAATGCCTTTATTATTGTGATAGTTATCTTCCTAACATAGCTAGACTTCTTCACATTCTTTGGCATTTCTAGAAGTAGTTTTTCACATTGAAATTGTAGAAGTTTTGTTATCGGTGGGATTCCAATACAGGAACCGTACTTACGCTTGACTCTTGAGAAAATTAATCTGGGTTTTATTTCTTGCCAAAGTGTGGAGTTGACAGACATTTTCTAGTTTCGTTTGTGTTTGTATTACATTTTGTCATTTGCTATTGTTGTTGGTTGCAAGTCAACATAGTTTGTTGTATACTTTTACATGGCTCACGGTGTTGTATCGAGAAAAGTAAGTTGCCTTTCAGCTAAAGTGGGATATATTTATGTGTGGATAAAAAAATGCCTATAAACTCATTTATTTCTATATATTTCTCTTTAACCCAGATATATTATGTCCTTGAATGATTGCAGCATCACAATTTTTTAGAGATTTGTTCTAGGGGATTGCACCAATACATTCTTTTGAGATTTACATCAACAATTTTCATAGAAATTAGCCTAAGAAATTTTCATATATTTATGCTAGTTTATCCGTTTCTCAAGGAAATGAAAATTAAAATACTTTTATTAGTCCCTGTCGAAGGCAGTACTCTTATTAGTCCATGCCGAAGGCAGTGGAGGGACTATAGCCATGAGTTACCTATGCACAATTGTCTTTCTTTTCTTCGATAGTGGAGGGACTATAGCCATGAGTTACTTGTGCACAATTGTCTTTCTTTTTTAGTGATACATGTTTACACTGTGTTACCTATTATGTTTTTAAAGTTGATATAAAAAATTTATAAGTTTTAACATATTTAGTTGGCACATTAATTTATGTTAGTGCATAATTTTTGGGATATTTGTGGTTCCAGTAATCTATGAAGTAATGCTTAGAAGAGAAGGATTTCTTCTAGTTTAAATTGGATTCTTTCTTTGCCTTGAGCTCCATTTAATTGTTTAGGTTCAACTATTATACTGTATTTGAACTTCTTCTTTTGAAGATTTGTATCCTTGATTAGGTATTAGCTATTGATTTCGAAATCTACTGAATCCAAATTCTTCATATTGTTACCAGATGAGATGGAAGATAGAAGCACCACCAAAGTTGGTGGACAATGAGCATCCACGACGTTACAGAGCTTTAAATTATTCATAGTACATGGCCTTTAAAATAGCAAAAAGAGGTGAGTTGGAAAACGCTCTTGACACCTATGCGACTTATTACTTTCCATCCTACCAATGAGGAAGAAGCACACGTTGAATCTTTGCAAGGTTGTTGTAGATGGTTGTAAATTAACGTGTTTGTATGAAAACAACTAAATGAAAACAAAAACAGAATGTCCCACAGATGTGTGCAGGGCAAGACTATGAAACTGCCATCATTAAATCCTTTATTCTTTAGAATTAATGGGTTGTTAACTTTACATAAAACAAGTGTGATTAGGTCTGTGTTCTATGCATTTTGGATGGTTTAAAACATTTGTTTGATGAGAATAAAAGTTTGTAAAATAGTTTAGTGTTTTTTTAATAAAATGGATTAATTTTATTTWTTTTTAATACATAAATTAGCATACATCATTATTGAAAAAGATAGATAATAAGAATATTTTAGTAGAATTTTAAAAACAATAGATTGTTTTTCCATACATCATTATTGAAAAAGATAAATAATAAGAATATTTTAGTAGAATTTTAAAAACAATAGAT
Organism: Picea engelmannii; assembly: GCA_009831015.1. Classification (NCBI taxonomy): domain Eukaryota; kingdom Viridiplantae; phylum Streptophyta; class Pinopsida; order Pinales; family Pinaceae; genus Picea; species Picea engelmannii. The sequence continues at coordinate 436,874 of ML782764.1, read as the reverse complement.
TGTTTTTCCAAGATAGATAATAAGAATATTTTGTTAGAATCTAAAGAAAAAGAAAAAGCAGGTTGTTTTCCATTTAAGTTTATAAACAAAAAATATTATTTTTTAAGTGATATTTGTATATTTATATAATATATTTATACTTATATAATGTATTTAATAAAAAAATTGTATATTCAATGCATTGTTGTTTTTGTTAAGTGTCTATGTATTTGTCTTTCCAAGATTATCTACTGTGACTATCATGTTTATTTCTAAGGATTTGTGTGTACCAAAAGTTAGAACCCATTTTTAAGAATTGGTGTGTACCAAAAGTTGGAACCTTGGGATAGACTATTTATTATTGTATCAAAACCCACAACATGATGAAATGTTGGCCCTTACCTATTTTTTGTGTAGGTAATAGTTAACTTGCTTACATTGGTATGGAAACTAGGACTAGATAAGTTATTGGACTATAGGATTCATAACTTGCTTTCAATCTTAAGGATCTGGTGCTATTGCTTTGGCTACTGTCAGTAGCCTCGCCAATCGCCTTGGCTTTGGCATAGTAACGATTATTGTAGCTTTCAAATTGTTTACTTCTATGAGTAGAATTGTCCTTCTTTACTTACGAATGCACTCTTCTATGAGTAGAATTGTCTTTCTTTACTTATTATGAATGCAATGTCTTTTTATGGAGTACTATGAGCAGGATTGTCCTTCTTTACTTATGAATGTGTCTTTATATATTTTCAATTTCAAACTTGTGTGGAAGGGACTAAGCTGTTATACAACCCTTGTTTTCAATTGTACTATGATCAGGATTTATTTGCAAAGCTATCTTCCTTGGGATGGGAGTTTTCAATATATTGATTTTTTTTTTATATTATTAAGTCAAGTTCATGCATATATAGAAGGTTACAGTGACACTTCGTGTATTCCGTTCGACACTGCTTTTTGTAGTGTATAGGATTTGATTAAGGTTGTTTGAATAACATAAATATTTGTTGTAAGAAGTCAATCGAAGTTGCTTATTGTAGATTGTAGAAGTGTATATTACCTAATCTTTTGAACCATTTGAGGATAAAGTGTTCATGTAAATTGTATGATTAGTAAACCAAAATAAACATGTAGCCTCTTTTTATACGTTGCATTGGAGAAGCATATAGTTGTTTCCAATAATGTGTTTAGACCGCCATCAGTGAGAATTACATAGTCACGTCCACCATCTAGTAGAGAACATATCATGCATGTTTGATTGAGAAAGAAAGTAGGCAAGCAACGTCGTGGAATCAAAACCACTCCCTAGGATTTTTCAATCAAGCATTAGACAGATTTATTGTGTTGGTAGTTGTTCTGAACAATAACCTCGTTCTTTGGTCTCTTGGACCCTTTGAGGTAAGTACCATGTGTGGTGATTCTTGCTTCCTCAAAATTGAGAAATTAGAGATAGATTCAAGCCTTTTACGATCCTTGTAACTCTAAAACCAATGTGTGCTCTCCTCTTAACAGGGATGCTTGCAGCCATCTCTGATTTCCTAGGCTTCCTCCTTATCTTTTTATTCTCTGCAATTAAGCTGGAAACCTTACCCCCCATGAAATCGTAGGATTTTAGAAAAGTATTAATTTCGTCTTGATGAGACATGATGGCTTGTCTTGCTTTCTCAGATTCTGGCTATTGCAGGGAGTTACAGGACACAACTATCTATTATTATCTTCAGTCTTGTCTCAAGCAGTCTCATGATGAAATTAGAATGAATTAGAATTTTACCTTTCCAAGACCATATGGGAGAGGGGACGAATCTCTTGCTCGACAAAAGAGAGAGCAAAGGGGGAGTTTAGAAAATGAAATTTCACTCATCTTTGAGCAACAAATTGAAGATAAGGTAGAATACTCTTGTGAGGATGTTTTATGAGCTCTAGGTATAGTGGAAAATATTTGCAGAAGGAAAATTCACTAAGTGTAGATGTTAATTGACTTACCTAGAAAATAGTTGATACTTAGATGGTCATAGAGGGTGTGGGTTTCAATCGTGGTAGAAGCATCAAATTCTAGAGAGGTCACTCAATGCTCGATTGAAATCAAGTTCGATAGCGCACTGCCCTGTTCGAGCAGGAATTTTCCCTCGTTAACTCGGGAAAGGTATAATGCTTTGGTAGCTAAAGAATCACCAACGTATTCCAGTGGACCAAATCCAAGATAAGATATTAAGATACATGCTCAAGGATATTAAGACCGCAAACATTGGTTATGATTCATGTATCAGATTATGCTTGCTTCAATGATATCCCAAAGGATTACCTAGGATTGCATCGGATGCCCGAGCATTGAGAGGGAAGGACACTTGTACAACAGTTCTCAAGCATGATAGAAAAGAAGTAAGAAACTACTTTACATAGATAGAGACTTTACAGTCAATAAACTGCACATCTATTCTGGGAAATATCTCAATAGGGTCTACATAAGTTAAAGTCTTATAAGTGTTAGATCTGCTATCAGTCAAACATGAACTAGAAAAAGGAAATAAGGAACGACTTTAGATAGAAACTTTACACTCAATCAACTCCACATTTATTCTAAGAAATATCTCAATAGGGGCTCATTAGCCCTCACCTAAGTGCGTTGCCTCTTCAAACAACTCCCTTTGATATGATATGTAACAGTTTCCATGCAAAAAGAAACTGATATTCAACGTCCACTTGTACATTTGCGTTACCAAGTGGATATGATTAAAGTACACTATCTACTTGTCTTGTTAATTTATTTATTTAATTATTTATTGGATCATTCTATTTATTGCTCAATCAAAAGTATACATGATCTAGTTAATGATTATTGGGACATCAATTGCTACATAGCAATTTTTCATGAGTAAAAACACTTTTGTAATATTTGTACATATTATTTAAGCTTTAAATTTTTAGGATTATAATATTTTTAAATATATTAAAATATGTGAAGATTTTTTTCCTCTTACATGCCCTTTGTATCAATTATTAAATATTAATTTTCAATTATAACAACATATAATATATTCTTATATATGAAAAAGATAGATAATAAGAATATTTTGTTAGAATCTAAAGAAAAAGTAGGTTGTTTTCCATTTAAGTTTATAAACAAAAATATTAATTTTTAAGTGATATTTGTATATTTATATAATATATTTATACGTATATAATGTATTTAATAAAAAAATTGTATATTCAATGCATTGTTGTTTTTGTTAAGCGTCTATGTATTTGTCTTTCCAGGATTATCTATGGTAACTATCATGCTTATTTCTAAGGATTTGTGTGTACCAAAAGTCAGAACCCATCTCTAAGAATCGGTGTGTACCAAAAGTTGGAACCCTTGGATAGACTATCTATACCAAAACCCACAACATGATGAGATGTTGGCCCTTACCTACTCTTTGTGTAGGTAATAGTTAACTTGCTTACATTGGTATGGAAACTAGGACTAGATAAGTTATTGGACTATAGGATTCATAACTTGCTTTCAATCTTAAGGATTTGGTGTTATTCCTTTGGCTACTGTCAGTAGCCTCACCAATCGCCTTGGATTTGGCATAGTAACGATTATTGTAGCTTTCAAATTGTTTACTTCTGTGAGTAGAATTGTCCTTCTTTACTTACGAATGCACTCTTCTATGAGTAGAATTGTCCTTCTTTACTTATTATGAATGCAATGTCTTTTTATGGAGTACTATGAGCAGGATTGTCCTTCTTTACTTATGAATGTGTCTTTATATATTTTCAATTTCAAACTTGTGTGGAAGGGACTAAGCTGCTATACAACCCTTGTTTTCAATTGTACTATGATCATGATTTATTTGCAAAGCTATCTTCCTTGGGATGGGAATTTTCAATATATTGATTTTTTATTATTATTATTAAGTCAAGTTCATGCATATATAGAAGGTTACAATGACACTTCATGTATTTCGTTTGACACTGCTTTTTGTAGTGTATAGGATTTGATTAAGGTTGTTTGAATAACATAAATATTTGTTGTAAGAAGTCAATCGAAGTTGCTTATTTTAGATTGTAGAAGTGTATGTTACCTAATCTTTTGAACCATTTGAGGATAAAGTGTTCATGTAAATTGTATGATTAGTAAACCAAAATAAACATGTATCCTCTTTTTATACGTTGCATTGGAGAAGCATATAGTTGTTTCCAACAATGTGTTTAGACTGCCATCAGTCAGAATGACATAGTCACGTCCACCATCTAGTAGAGAACATATCATGCATGTTTGATTGAGAAAGAAAGTAGGCAAGCAACGTCGTGGAATCAAAACTGCTCCCTAGGATTTTTCAATCAAGCATTAGACAGATTTATTGTGTTGGTATTTGTTCTGAACAATAACCTCGTTCTTTGGTCTCTTGGACCCTTTGAGGTAAGTACCATGTGTGGTGATTCTTGCTTCCTCAAAATTGAGAAATTAGAGATAGATTCAAGCCTTTTATGATCCTTGTAACTCTAAAACCAATGTGTGCTCTCCTCTTAAGAGGGATGCTTGCAGCCATCTCTGCTTTCCTAGGCTTC
>ML782764.1:416992-431643 GCA_009831015.1 Picea engelmannii | reverse complement strand
CACTGCCCTGTTCGAGCAGGAATTTTCCCTCGTTAACTCGGGAAAGGTATAATGCTTTGGCGGCTAAAGCATCACCAACGTATTCCAGTGGACCAAATCCAAGATATTAAGCTACATGCTCAAGGATATTAAGACCGCAAACATTGGTTATGATTCATGTATCAGATTATGCTTGCTTCAATGATATCCCAAAGGATTACCTAGGATTGCATCGGATGCCCCGACATTGAGAGGGAAGGATGCTTTCTTCCAAAGTCAAAATTCCTTAACCTCCTTACTCGTTCTACTCATGGGGTGATATTACTTCCTTGGGAATACATAGCTCCCAAGCTTGGTTTTGCACCTCCTCAACCTTGTATAAATTGTCATCTATAAAACCAAGTTGTTATTAACTTGTACAACAGTTCTCAAGCATGATAGAATACAAAATGAATAGATTTTGAAAACAATCATGTTTCTCCACAAATCAAGGCGGTCCTTCAAAAAAATCATTGTTTTGGTGCTTAAGATACGTTTTTGGCAATAAGATAATTATAACAGTTGAGAGAATTGTCTTTCTTGATTCCTATCCTACAGATTACAACTTTAGGTTTGCTTCACTGTAGAGAGTCTGGGGTAAAGAGGTAAGCACAATTAATTCAATCATCAAGTAACTACTTCATTACAAAATTAATTCTATTAGCACAATAGGAAACATGTGTGAATGCTTTTAAAAAAATAATTGCTTGAATTTGACTAAAATAGAAAGGTAGCTAAAGGATTCACATAATTTTGTTCTAGTACATCTACACATAATTCTCTCTTTAATGCTTCAGATATGGTATTAAATATCTTGTGAGAATGATTCTTTTAATGAGTGTAACCTAGCAAAACTATGGGTTAATAGTGTATCGATCACCTTCCAAATATAGGTGAGGGTGGCATATTTGCAGAGCCCGACATTCACCGTGGAGATCAAGGGATCCTTCACCCATCTTGAATGGTTGTTGGCACATCTGCGACTATATTGATGCCAAAGAAATTTTGTCAGTTTGAAATTTGATATTATAGCAACCTTAGGCATTCTTGATATTCTTCCATCTTCAAGAAGGTGAGTCAAATTTCATGCATTCAAGCTAAATTCCACAACTTTAAAGTATAAAATACAAAGATATTTGTGAATCAAGAGAAAGCTTGTATACATATTAGAATCTAGAGCCTTAGCCATTGACATGGAGCTACCGACCGTTCCAACCCTTGCTTGGCTTGTTGCGATTGAATTCATCACTAACAAATATCTTAGTCTGTTGTGGATGTAGGGTTAGTGTAGTTGTTAGCACCATAGACGAACTATGTGTTATTTTATATTGCCTGGTTAACCTATGACCCAACAGCTTAGATAATCAGGAATTCAAAGGCTTCAAATTATATAATCAAGAATTCTTACAGATGGTGTGCTTGTAGCTGTAATGGTTGTAATTTTCTTTCTTCCTTTTAGAGTGCTTTGCAGAAGGTGGAAACCATAATCAAGTGATATATTGAAGTATTTTGCAAACTCCAAGTGCATCTCTCCATCTCTGATCAATTTCACTCTTGTTTATTTCCTTCTATTGGCCATGAGGTTGCTTTGGTAAGCAGTGAGTCTATTTCTTTAGGCAGTCAGCATGTTGTGCAATAAAAAAATAAATATATTGAATGTAGGTGCGTTGGGGCAATGGCGAGAGGTGGGGATGAGGAGGTGGTGGGGCACTTGTTGAATTTTTTGATTTTCAAATCTGATAATTATTGCCTTATGATTTAAATGCTATTGTTATCATAGAATAATTACACACTGAAAATCTCAACAAGATTTAGCGAACTTGATGAGAGGTTGTTGTAAGTAAATATTATATGAGATGATGTATTACAATTGAGGGCCCTGATATATATACTTGGGTGGAGTGCCCTTTCATTTAATGGACATGTGTTTTCCATTATTGTCTTTTCATTAATTAATTAATTATTGATTATTTATATTTATATTTATATATTATATCATAAATATATTATTTATATATTATATCATAAATATATTATTTATATATTATATTTATGTTGATGATTATTTCATCACATGCACGTCTAATTAATATAGATCACTCCATCCTGGAGTAGGCAATGTGAGAGCACCTCGAGTCTATCCACTCCTTGTGAGGAGAAAGACTATGCCTGAGCCATTCACCACTAGCAAAGCTCCGTGAATGAATGAGTCATTTCCCTTGGTCAAATCAGCGTGACCAATCTGGGAGAATGTCTGCCCAATGTTTCTAACTAAAGAAACATCAACACTCCCTCTCAGCAAGGGAGACATTCTGCATCATGCCAAGCTTGTCTATGAAGTATACAAACTTTTTTTAGACCAAGGCTTGGTGAGAATGTCCACAATTTTCTCATCTGTGGATATGTACTGGAGATTTACTACTCCCTTTTATACCATGTCTTGGATGAAGTGATATTTGATCTCAATGTGCTTCGACCTATCTTGAGATATTGGATTTTCTGAAAACTTGACTCAACTTTGATTATCGCAATGTATCAAGGTCGTCTCTAGCTCCTGATCAAATAGTCCTGCAAGAATCTTTTGAAGCCATACTGCTTCATGACTTGCGACACTGGCTGCAATATACTCTGTTTTTGTTGTACTAAGTGATACATAAGTCTACTTATTGCTAAACTAGGATCTCATATCTGATCCTAAGCTGAAGCAACACCTTAAGGTGCTCTTTTTGTCCACTACACTCCCTGCCCAGTCAGAATCAGTATATCCATGCAGCCTCACTTCACCACCTAAGACATATCTTAGACCATATCCAATTGTACCATGCAGGTACCTCAACACATGATTTTTTTCAACCCAATGGAAGTGCCTCGGCTCAACCATAAATTGGCTCAGGGTGTTCACTACAAGGAAAATATATGGCTTGGTGTTAACCAAGTACATCAAGGATCCAATCAACTACTTGTACATAGTGAGATCCACCAGATTTGAATCTGAAGCGGAATCAGTCAACTTCTTCAGATTTGTCATCATAGGTGTATCCATGGACTTGCAGTCCATCATACCGAATCTGCTCAAGATCTCAATTGTGTACTTCCCCTATCCAAGGAAGATCTCACCTTGTTTCTGCCACACCTCCAATCCCAAGAAATAATGCATCAAGCTAAAATCCTTCATTTCAAACTTTGAAGCCAACTCCCTCTGTCACTAAAGAAAACTTTGATGTCTAGTATGCCTCATTGGTTTCTCCCTCTATGACTGAGAAAAATCCCATACCTCGGTCCTCATGATTGGTTGCCTCCTATGTCACTATATAAAAACCTATTGAAACAAATGGATCCTCCCCAAAGGTCTCACGTCCCTTAGAATCCTCCTGCCTCTGAAGCTTTTGTCTGACCTCTTCAACTCATGACACATGTATGTCATTCCTGGAATATGTCTCTTTCCCACCTGAACCTGAGGAGGAACTCCCTCTAAATGATCGTCTCTCCCTCTAATCCATTTGAATCTCTCTGAGACAAACTCACTCTGAGTTTGCATGCTCCCTCTAAAACTTGACTCCCTCTGAGTCTATACAATCTCCAGAGCCATCTGCACCTACTGACCTCCTCTGAAGTCTGGTCTCCTATGAATTGTCCTGGGAGGATGTCCATCCCTACTAAATCCTGAGGCATGACTCCCTCTGAACTCTGGAACCCTCTGAGTTTGTACTACTAGTGGGGCCACCTGCCTCACCACTGGTGGAGCCACTTGCTCCTCACTCTCAATCTCCATACGAGACTCTCTAGATCTCTTAAAGGCTACCTCTTCATCAAAAGTAACATCCCAACTAACTTCAATCTAACGTTGTCCTGGAATGTATATCTTGTAGGCCTTCGAAGTCTCTTTGTATCCCACAAAAGTACCCGTATTTCCAGAAGTTTCTAACTTCGTCCTCTTCTCCTTGGGCACATGAATGTATACTGGACAACCAAAGATCCTCAAATGTTAAACCTCTGGCTTCACTCCTGTGAATGCCTCCTCATGAGTTTTATCTCCCAATGTCTGGCGTGGACTCCTTGTTTTGAACACAAAATGTTGTGTTGGATGCCTCTTCCCATAAGAACATGGGTAGATTTTGATCATGAATCATTGCCTTGACAGCCTCCATAATGGACCTGTTCTTCCTCTCTGCAACATTGTTCTGCTATGGGTTGTAAGGAACAGTCAATTCCCTCTTGATCCATGCCTCCTTGCAAAAATCACCGAATTCCCTGGAAGTATACTCTCCTCCATTATCTGATCTCAACACCTTGATATTCTTCCATGTTAGATTCTCTACATGAATCCTGAACTTCTAGAATTTGTTGAACCAATTGAACAAAAACAATGAGTCAAATCAATTGAAGAGGAATCACAACTTATGTGGAAAAATGGCCAGTTGCAACAAAGTTACAAGTAATCGAGGAACTCAATTGTGATTTGTTTGAAGGAATCCTATGCAAGGAAAGAAGGAACTTCAACCTATTATGTTTTATGTGTTTATTATTAGCGCTTAAAGACATGCACAGCTCTTAATGCCCATATTCTGCATTTAGTACAATTTGGCACCTTAATAAAAGAGCTATGAGCACAGTGCGATATGCACGTCGTCATACTATGTGTGGAACATGAGCCATTTTGTTAAGAAAAACCCTAAATTACCTCACTAAGTTCCAAACAATTTTAGTTTGGAAATTTCCACGACGACACGGTATTCGATTCAGTGCCATGTACTCGCACATGCCCCCTGGAATATTGATTTAGTGAAACCACATCACGAAGATTTTAAATAAATCGAATATCAATTGACAAGATCCATTGTGGAACTTTTAGATCGTAGCAAGTATTGTAGTGTGCTCGTTGACATTTTCTTATAACAACCCGGGCAACAACGATATCATCGACGAATTTAAAATCCCATCGCTGGCACATTCAAGCGGCTTGGTCTACAGTAATGAAGAGAGAATCCAATGCATTCACTCTCTAGCTAATAAAAATATAGAGTTTATGAAAAGCTTCTACTCTTCGTATGGAATAGATATCAAAGTTTCTTGGCAATTACATATCGCTGATCTCGTATGACAGGAAGGCAGCGGACCCCATTACAGTAGTACAAAGAATCCGGGAGTTGTTATATATTTGTATGCATCCACGATGCATACAACTCATTCTCGGATACCATGTTTAAATGCTATTGTTATCATAGAATAATTATACATTGAAAATCTCAACAAGACTTGGTGAACTTGATGAGAGGTTGTTGTAAGTAAATATTATATGAGATTATGTATTACAATTGAAGGCCCCGATATATATACTTGGGTGGAGTGCCCTTTCATTTAATGGACATGCCTTTTCTATTACTGTCTTTTTATTATTTAATTTATTATTTATTATTGATTATTTACAGGTGAGGGGGGTTCTCTTTGAACCCGGAGGAAAAAGAATCTCGAATTTCTATTGGAATCTAGGAAAGGAAACCAACAATAAAGTTGAGGCTTATGCCCTTCTAAAAAGAATTCATTTGGAAAAGCAACGACAAATTCAAACTCTGAGCGTAGTAGGAGATTTGAAGGCGATCATAAGAATGATGATCATGGGTTATGATCCAAAAAATCTGAGTCTAAAAAGGGTCATAGATGGAATCTGCCTCTTCTTGAGGACCTTGAAGACCAATGTTTTTCGTGTCTTTAGAGGTAATAACGTCTAGGATGATAAAATGGCCAACTTGGCCATAGGAAAACCACTTGGAACCTTATGAGTGGATGATGAGGATTGTATAGCCCCTCCCCCCCTCTTAATGATCGTCACTTCCAATATGACTAGGACCCATGACGTGTTGGGGAATTCAGGTGGAAAACATGGATCCAACATGCGATCCAACACGTGGAGAAGGTAGCTGGCAAGAGTTAAGGCTCGGCAGGTGATAAATCATGTTAATGGGAATTGGTACGCCCACTTCATCATGGCAAGGGATGGTAACTTCACCCGCTCAGTTGAACTCGTGGGTAGCAGGCAAATGAAAGCTTCAGATCAGATGGGTTGAGCATATAGCAGGCTCGACGCAACGTGGATACATTTGGTTGACGATGTTTTCAGTCCTTTGTCTAGGTTTGCGAAGGATACAGGTACAGTGACCCAGGCAAGCCGAGTACTTCCCAGATCTTCTCATCATTCTGTGAATTGGGACCTTCCCTATCTCTCTATCGTGAATTTGTCAGTGTTTGTGACTTGGGGGATTATAAATCAACACTCCCGGCCTAACTTCCCTGTATTGTGGCCTTCTCAAACTCTCCTTGGGTTTTTTTTTTGGTGTTTGTCCTCTGTTGCTTCTTTGATTTCTCTCTTGCGTCCCCCCTTGCCACACTCTTCTCAAGTGTCACCACCCTGCTAGCACCATGCATATCAGGCAAAATTATCTCAAGGCGCCAAGGGCTACAAACTCTTTGGATTATATTACAGGGCAAGGACAACAGGATTCAGAGAAGGAATGTTCTGGGTGCCAAAGGCCGAGAATTCATCTGGGAGCAATCAGCTCCACGATGAATTTCGAGCTAGAAACTCTCTCACGACACATGAATATCAATGAAATATTGTAGGACAAAGTGTTCGCCCAACGCAACCAAATTGAGGACTAGCGCAGTCAAATGGAGAACCTGCAAGGACGTTTGGATCAGATGGAGAACAACTATAAGCAGTCCAACACCCCCGACAACACTCAGGAAGCTTCTAGAAATCTCTCAATAGCCACTGTGAATCAAGTCTCAAACCTCAACGAGCCAACAATGGATGCAAATTGGGAGCAGCATGAACATCCGGAGATAAAAAAGGAACCGAGTAGTTGATACTGTAATTTTTAAGACTTATGGTTTGTTTAACAATATGCATAAATGGAATTTTTTTATAGGTTGTGTTCCACGAAATACAATATAAATGTCATAGTTAGGAAAGTTGGCAAATCTATGGACACAAATTTTGTAACAACACTCCCAATTTTCATAAAAACTGAATTTTGAAGGCCTAACATTGCCTTTTTTTGAACTGCAGTGGATTTATCCACACCATTTTAATACAATTTTCTCCAGTTCTTATAAAAAAAAAATTATTGATTATTTATATTTATACATTATATTATAAATATTTATTTATATATTATATTTATGTTGATGATTATTTCCTCACATGCACGTCTAATTAATATAGATCACTCCATCATGGAGCAGGAAATGCGAGAGCACCTCGAGTCTATCCACTCCTCGTCAGGAGAAAGATTATGCCTAGGCCATTCACCACTAGCAAAGCTCTGTGAGTGAATGAGTCATTTCCCTTGGTCAAATCAACATGACCAATCTGGGAGAATTTCTTCCCGATGATGCTAACTGGAGAAACATCAACAACATTGAGTTGCATGTCAAAGTGTCCAACACCATTGCTTGGACTGCAGTGCAACATTATCAAAAATGCTTTGTAGACATCGACCGCAATGTATCTGTCAACTAATTAAGTGTAGTATCTATCAAAGAATTAAGTGCATTAAGTGTATGCCAATAAGAAAATTGTTTTTAAAAATTCATTTGTAAACTCTGACAATTGAGAAAAAAAAAATAACATACACCAGGGGATTAAAGTCGCATCACCCAACGTTGAACCAATCATAGATTTTATTAGTAAAATTGGATAAATAAAAAAATGAATTTGTTTTTAACAATAAATGGACTTAATATTGTTTTTTATAAAAACTTTGGAAATGTGGATGATTAATACATGGTCATAGTGTTTCAATGAAGGCGGTCGAAGAATTTTTAACCCAAAACGCACCAATTAATGTATCAAGTAGACCAACTAATAGCTAGTCAAAAGGTGTTGACCATGAGGCGGAAGCTATAGTCCTTTGTTATATATATATATATATATATATATATATATACTTGTTTAATTAAGAATATCTATAAAATAAATATTATTTAGAATTAATAGATTTAGTAAATTATTACATGATATAGTCGATCAGATAGTCGTTGCTTTTAAAGTACGGTGGTTCAATCATACTTTCTAAGATTCCTATAAAATCTAAATTCTGCTATAGCTTGTCATAGTTTTTGTACACCTTATTTTCTAATTCAATGGATATGTCTATGATCTTATACTTCAAGATTGAACTAAAATATTTTTGACATCTATAGACAATGTGTATATGTTTCAAACAATGGCCACCATGATAGTACATAATTTGATTGAATATAAATGCATGGTGAAACCAATTTTTTTTATCAAAGGTGGATTTAGTAAATATATATATAAATTATTGTTGATGTTGACTTGCATTAGATGGAGTAACTATAGAATTCCCTTGAATTTGGTGCTTCAAGACTCTTGAAACCAAATTCAAGGCAAAGAAATTTTCAATCCAATGATTTATACATAATTGCAACATACATTATTAAATCAATGGATGGTCTATACCTCAAGAAACCTGAATTGTCCAAGCAAAAGATATTTAACTAAGTAAAATCTATGGTTGGAAAAGGAAAAAAAAAATTGATAGTGGATAGTCACCAGCTATAAAGTATCTTTTGGCACTGTCCACTGGAGAACATTATGAATTCATGAATTTAACAACGGCTGGTGCGGTGATCAGTGGAATGAGGTGGTGAGATCCATCAATTCAGTGAAATTATAGTGATATAAATGGACGTCAATTTGCTAGTCTAACGGTGAAACGAAAGTAACACTGCCAAAATTCATTTTAACCCTGGTTTTTACATCGCACATCTTATCGACAGAAAAGTGCCTAATCCTTGGCGGTTTATACTAAGTTCTTTTTTTATGAAATATTTTTATGGATTCAATGAAGGTTTTGCTGAGTTGATGGCCCAAAAAAATTGTTATGACATGTTGGAACCATTAATAAATAAGAACTTTCAGTGGAACAAACAATGCACCTAGTTGTTTTATAAATTTTCTTTTATTGTGGCAAGTATGTCGATAGAAAAATCTTGTTTTATAAGGGATATGTTGATTGCCTATTGAATGAGGTATGTCGACATCCTTAGGAATTCTTGGGCTTTAAGTTAAATTGCTTAAAATGGAAATATAACAAAATATTTTAACATAGAAATGGTTCAAAAATGAGCTTTACCAAAATTGGAAAGCAGCTAAATCAATACTTCGGTATGTCCTAGGTACAGTTCAGTTCAGGATACATTACAGCTCAGGGGGGACTCCTTTATTGGTTGGTTTCATTGATTCAAATTGGGTCGACGACTCTGATGATCGAAAGTCTACTACATGTTATGTTTTCATCCTTTGTTCAGGACCTGTCACTTTGGCCTGTAAGAAACAATATGTTATTTCTCTTTCTTTAGCAGAAGCAGAGTACCCAACAATGGTTAATGCAAGTCAAGAATATTTGTGTCTTTGATAGATCCTTTCAAAGTTTGGATTCCAACAACCTCCGACCACCCACAGGAAAGAATAGGTGTTTACCAATATTTTGTTACTTATGCTTTTGACAAATGTGATTGTATTCCACCTCATAAGAAAGCTATTTGATGTGGCAATTGTTCGGAATGGGTGAAAACGTGTTTATGGATATTTACTACTCATGATGGTAGAAAACGTGTAATGGGAGGTTTCTTTGGCTTTGGAAAATTTTCAAGAACCAAAATCATCATAAGAGCTTCAAGTAATGGCTATAAAATATGATGAAAGAGTGATTTTGCAACACCCCTAATGGTTGTAGCTCTAGTTTATAACGACAAAGAGAATTAGTTAGCCAAGCTAGACGCCCTTAGGGCACAAGAACACTTATACCATATAGAATCAATTCCAACTTAGACAATTGCAATATCTCAACAATTCATGTATACCAATGCAATGATTTTATATCTAAAATGAAAATTAGATTAGTGCCTTATCAATTGGGTTATCGGGTCTCTTGTGTAATATTTAGTTGTGTTACTTCTCTAGGGGTGTAAGCCTTTTTACTCCCTAGAGCAAACAAAACTAGCAAGGTAAATCTAGAAGTGTGTAAACATTTTTATTCCTTCTGGAAACCTTCGAAAAAGTAGCTTATCCAAGACAATGGTGATAGATCTTAGTGGAGGGTGTATGCCTTTATACTCCTCCAAGAGCTTAACAAAATTAACCTTGCGACCAAAAAAGAAACAACACAAAGCATAAATTCCTTACCTAGTCCAATAATTAGAAAGATAAACCCTTATTTACCAAGAATATTCCATCACAAGAGCAAGAACAAAGCATCCAAGAGATAGTGCCTTAGCGTCCTTCACCAAAATACATGTACTAGCATTCAATAGCACAAGAGAGAGAGACATGTGATTTTCCCAAGTAGGGAGGAAATTCCAGCTGACACTTATGTAATTCTCAAGTGAGTTGTATCCAAATGACAAAGGGGTGACCTCTATTTATATGAGGTCACCTAAAACCCTTTGTCCACAATTCAAAAAGTCAACATGAAATTAGGGGGGATGACCTCCCCTTTTTTTCCATTTACATATTTAAATTCAAATATTATATAAAGTAAAACCCTAAATGATGATGTCATACCCCTTAGGGGTGACGTTTTGGCATAATGAGCAAGACGTTGAGGTTATTTAGGGAGACGTTGGGCCTTCAAAGGCCATATCTTCATGTGCAAGGGTCTTCCTTCATCTAGATGTGCCAAGTCATCATCAAATCGTCCAACATCACCAAACCCTCATCAAACCCTCATCAAATGTGCCTTCTTGATCAAACTATCATCTGTCAAGGTCTTGAAAAGACAAACAAGTACACCCTCCAATGGTCCACAAGTCACAATATCATTCCAAGTAATCCATATCTATTAAAAGAATGACCCGAACATGTGCATCATATTCCCCGTTTTCAAAATAAACAAATGCTCAAAGACCTTATACAATTTTTCAAATTTAGATATGGGAGAGGTGTCATAATGCTCTATTGGGTAAACAATTCCCAAAGTAGGGGATGTTCCCAAGGATAAACCTTTCTAAGTCATGCAGTGGATGTGAGTTAGATGGGGTCATACTTCTAAGTATGGGGTTTCATGACATACAAGTCCTCGTATTGTCTCATTTATGGGCGCCGACCAAGCCACATCCTTTTCCTCTTTTTTTTTTAAGCCACATTTTTCCAATCCCTTTATTAGTGATTTATTTTGCATGTGTAACCAAGTTGAAGACAATAAGGGGCACTAAAAAGGAACTGCATAGCCCACATATGCTCTACCTTGGTTTGCATGCCTTTCCAAGTTGAATATTGTTATGGCACAAGTTGTAGGTTGGGCAAAGCCTAACCCAACCAAGGAACAAGTGATACAACTATGGGAATCCTACACCCAATGTCACCTCGATGTAGGTCTCGCACTTCAAGGGTGACTAGGTCACTCTAGGGAGGTGATCCCGGTGACCCTAGGGGGGTTGAGACAGAGATGGAAGGAAGTGGAACTGGAACCCCTATAGGTCAAGTCTAAATGGCATGAAGGGTAGTGAGAGATGTCTTTTAAGTCAAGCAAAGGTTGTCCCACAAGTGTAGTGTTTTTTTGGATGATTGTACATGCCCAAGACACAAGAAAACACACCTTGCAACAATATATGTTAGTTGGATCAGCAAGTTAAGCTTGTTGTCCCTAATTTGCAGCAATATATGAAAATATAAATCAACAATAAAAATATACTATAAGTTGCTCAATAAATTCTAAGGATCAAGTAGAAAAAGAAAGAGAAAACTAGCAATTGACTAGCTAAACTCAAGGTGAAAGAACTAGTATTTTTAGCACAAAAGATAAGGTTGTTGTAAACACTTGTCTACAAAAAATTATATCAGTCTTATGGATGTAAAATTCATTGTATTACATAAAGAAAATCAACCACTAGAATCCCCTCAAAATTTTTGAGAAAGTGTCCTAGGACAAGTAGAGTAAGTGTGCAAAATTTGAGCCAAAACCAATGGTTGAATAAAGAGTTATTTGAGCATGTATGTTAGGGTTTCTACAGCCCTAATGGCTGAAGATGAAAATTTGTAATAGTAACAATAAGTAGCCCTTATACGAGGATGCCCTAGTGGCTGTGAGGTGCCCAAGGCACACGGAAGACAATCCATTTTTTCAAGAAGTAAAAAGACCGAAATTCACGTTTCCCAATGCAATAATTTTATATCTCCAATGCAACAAATCAATGACTAGTTCCTTTAATATTGAGTTAATGGATTCACAAGGAGTCATAAGGATCTTAGAGAAGCTAAATCCTTGGGGGTGTAAGCCCTTTTACTTCCCAAGCCAATTTTCTCTAAGCTAGGGTTTAAGGTAAGAGGGTGTATGCCCTTATACTTCTCTTAGCAAACCCTTGATCAATGAGATGAAGCAAATAACAATGGTGAAAACTATGGTGGTGGTGTATGCCTTTATACTTCCCACCTAGATCTTAGCATAAAACACTTGAACTTTAAATAATGATAGCATAATAGTAGAAAACCATACCAAGATCAAGAGAAATACTAAGATAAATCACCACAAGAGCTAGAAATGCATCATCCAAAGCTAGCGCTAGGCCTTCTTCCACCAACCATTCAAAACCATAGCCACTCACAAGTGCACAAGATCTAAAGAGGCCAAAAATTTCAGACCAAATCCTCTTGTGAGAGAAAATTTATGTTTTAAAATGAGATTTTATGATCTCTATTTATACAAAAATTAGCCAACATGGATTGTCCACAAAATAAGGATTAAAACACAATATTAGGGGTCAACAACCCTAGCCTTTCTCCCTTAACACAATAATATTAAACAATTCACTTAAAATTTCATCTTTTGCACAAATTAAACTGTAATATAGGATGATGTCACCCCTTTAGGGGATGTTTTTCCACTTTGAGGAGGTCGTTGGTGTTGGAGAAGCATGGAATGTCCTCCCAAGGCCATGTGTCAAGCATCTAGGTGATCTCATATTGGTGAAAACCCTTCTCCTCCTCAAACGTCCAAGTGCCAATGAGTGGCACCTCACCACCAATCCCTAGCCCCCAACATCATGATGCCATGCACAAAAGTGAGACATTTTGCCCCTCTTGGGAAAATTGTTTAGAAATCAATAGGTGGGCTAGTTCGTCCAAGTCATCATCAAGGCCATCCAAGTCATCTCTCTCTCATCTGACATGCGGGCCCCTGACATCCAACCTGTGGGCTTGTAGCCCCGTGGAAGACCAAGCTAGGCTTCTTCTCCCAAAATTGTCCACCATCTAGGTCCTGCAAAGATAAATGGACATGCCCTCCAATGATATCAAGTCATAACATCATGATAAGTGGATCCAATCAATAAACAAGCCATCTAATCATGTGCATCAAATATTACCATATCAAACAATTAATAGGTCAAAGACACTATGTGACTTGTCAAGCTTAAGTATGGGAGGGTTGGCGAGGTGTTCTATTGGGTATATCTTTCCCTAGGTCAAGGAGAGACTCCAAGAGGTCCCTCTCTAAGCCATGTAAGGTGTATGAGGTGGATGGGGTCAAGACTCAATGGGAATAGGGCTCATGACACACTAGGGGTCATAGTGTCTCATTCATGGGTGCCTTTGTAGAGGGTGTGTGGTACCTTCATCTGCAATGCACTTTTTCCAAGCCTATTATTTTCCTTTTATCTTTATTTATTTATATTCTCTTTAGCACAAGGAGAGGTTGAAGGTCACTACCCTGGCATGGTGACCAGATGGTGGCAATGTTACCCACAAATACCTAATGGAAATGAGAAGGTTGGCTCGTGATGAGACCCCCTTTCTCTCAGCCATGCAACTAAGAGTCATGATCCAGATGGATATCGATGGCCACCCACCTTTTCCAACAGGCTCAAAACAGTTTTCTAGCAATTTTGGCAATTTACTATTTTTAGCATTTTTAACTTCCGAGGCAATTTTGAGGGCCTAAATGAAGGTTTTTCGGGATTGACCCAACTCAATAATATTTGAAGGCATGATTGAGGCCCCAGAATGAATCTCCTCGACGATACCTTTCAAACAGGCTATCATATGCCTAAAACGAAGATCGTATGCAAAAGTTACGACCCCGAGAAGTTAATGTACTAACTTACCAAAACGGGGCCCACGTGACTTTTGGCGCTTCATCTCCTAGGGTTAGGTTTTTGGATGTCTAGGGTTTTTTGCATTCCTGTTTATTGTAAAAATTCCTTCAGAGCCTCATTGTAATCATCTTCTTGTGAGTGAGCACAAGTGTCACATCTCTTCTCAGAGATAAGCCGCCACCATTCCAGCAAGCTTGTTTCCGCTGCATTTTTACAGTTTCAGCTTATTTCCTTATTGAATAGAAAACTAGTTTTAATGTATCTATGTTATTTTGTGGTAAGCACCTACTAATAATCTGTATTCATTTCGTTCTGCTCATAAAATCCAGATCAGTGGTATCGGAGTGGTCTCCTCCTTGTCATCTTAATGCATGTCCCCAACGAGGTTGGAGTACAAAGAGTTGGGTCTCGAGCTTGTTTCTCTTGAGGACAAAATCTCTCGCACGCCCAAGCGATCTCTCATGGCAGGAGAAAAGAAAGATGATGGGACAAGATATCCTTTCAAACTTTTGATTGAG
>ML782764.1:328385-381031 GCA_009831015.1 Picea engelmannii | reverse complement strand
AGCCAGAAGAACCTCATCTCAGCAGAGGTCGTCAAACAGTTGGGATTGTCGACAACACCACACTCGCAACCATACAGCATTGGGTGGCTTCGCCAAGGACGAGATCTTCGTGTCAGCCAACAGTGTCGATTGTCATACGGCATACAACCATTCAAGGATGAGGTATTATGTGATGTTGCCCCACTGGATGTCTGTGATGTTCTCTTGGGCCAGCCATATATGTGGAAACACCATGCTATCTATGAGTCTCGACCCCGTAGTGTCATTATTACTCTACGGGGTCATCTCTACAGGATACCGGAGGTAGTTCCAACTATTGCCCCACCTAAACAGTGCTGCAAGGTAGTATCTCATACTAGAAAATTCATCTTCTCCACCATCTGTTCAAAGGGTGAACAGAAGGATATTGCAGCCACCACAGCTTCGGCCAAAGCATCTTCTATCCAACAGAAGCAGGTCGACAAGGTTGCAACAAAGAACGAAGATTCCTTCTACATACAGTCATCTAAAATAGCCAGACTGGTTAAAAGGGTCCAAACCTTCCAGCCACAGGTTTGTGATAGATTTCCACAAACTAAGCAGCGTGACTTCTCCAGCAAGACAAGCAGCTCACCAAGATGCAGATTCAACAAATGCTTTTCCCTCTCCCCCGAGAAATCAACGCAATGGAGACCATTGCTTCCTAAGGAGGGAGGATTGATCCAGGTGGATATCGGGGGCCACCCACCTTTTCCAAATGGCTCAAAACAGTTTTCTAGCCATTTTGGCAATTTACTATTTTTAGCAGGTTTTAACTTCCGGGGCCATTTTGAGGGCCTAAATGAAGTTTTTTCAAGATAGAGGTTCTCAATGATAGCTGAAGGCATAATTTAGCCCCCAAAATGAATCTCCTCGCCGATACCTTTCCAACGAGCTATCACACGCCTAAAACGGAGATCGTATGCAAAAGTTACGACCCAGGGAAGTTGATGCACCAACTTACCCAAACAGGGCCCACATGACTTTTGGCGCTTCATCTCCTAGGGTTAGGTTTTTGGATGTCTAGGACTTTTGGCATTCCTGATTATTGTAAAAAGGCCTCCAGAGCCTCATTGTAATCATGTTCTTGCGAATGCGAGTAGCCGTCACATCTCTTCTCAGAGATAAGCTGCCACCATTCTAGCGAATCTTTCACTCTGTATTTTTACAGTCTCAGTACATTTCTCTGATTAATATAAATCATGTATTACTGTATATCTGTGTTTATGGTTGCATCTCTGATACATTTCTGTTATATTATTGAATATCTGCAATATCTCTATGCATTTCTTTATTATATCTTCACTCTCATTTCGTGCCGAAAACAATCCGGATCATGATGTGTTATTTATTTATGGAAAATCATTTTTCCGTTCGAAAAATGGTCTAGGATGAGCAGTTCCTTTCCAATTCGGAAAGTGGTTTCTGACGGACAAGCATTTTCCATTTCGGAAAAATGGTCCAGATCGGACAGTCATTTTCGTAATGAAAATGGTTCGATAGATTGTTGATGTACCATAGACAACAATTCCTCTTGTGGCCAGTGTGGGGGAATGGTCTAGGACAATCATTCTTCTTAATAGTCACTCTGAGTAGTGGTCAAGTAGAATGGTCTGCCTCACCGGGAAGTGTAATGTCCCCACTTTGGGACATCATCACAGGGCAGAGATTTATGATGACCAGAGTAGCCAGATGGATGCTAGAGCGAGTACAGGGGTATTTGAGAGGCATTGTGGGGTCCAACTTGCATTGATGATCAGATTCCATCATTATGAGCCATTCCGCACAGGTTGGCTTTGGTTTCGTTGCATTTCGACGATTTCCATGATTTTGACTATTTTGAGCTATAAGTTAATTAAAATCACCGAAGAGGTCATTTTGGGTACATTACTTGGAGGAACCTCTCAGTGTAATAGCTCATTGGAATCGGGAGGAGCAACACTACAGGATGGGATGGATAGAAGTGACTTTCAGTGGCCAGGGAAGCCACACGGAGAGATAAGGAGATTTTCAGAGGTAAAAAGGTTAATTAATTAATTAAAGTGATTTAATTAATTAATTAAATATTAATAAAATGAAAGTCACTTTGGAGGGACAAGGTGAGCCAAAAGTATAAAATAAAGGCAAGGGCCTCTTCTCATTCATTCATGTATGATCTTATTTTGATTTTTGGCTTCTAGCTAGTGAGCCCAATATTGGGGGTTTTGAGGGTTTTGACATAACAAACCCTAGAGGAGGATTCAGTGGTGAAAGATTCCACCTATCTTGTCCCAAGCTTGGTCTCGGAGATGAAATACTCTCCCACACCATTCTAGTTCCAGATCTACTCAGTTGCAGGAGGATTCTACATCAGTTTCATGTGCAGATAGAGAGAGGGTGAACTAGTTGAGGGATTCCAGCAAGAGGGGCGCACCATCTTTGGAGAGAAATTCGTTGTAGGAGATTGGTAGGGCCGTTGAGGATTCTATCACTTGGGTTTTCATTGTAGGGCCTTGGACATCAGATCTATTGCTTTATGAGACAGTTTTATGGCTCAAATTATTTCTTGAGCAGTGGGGCGAATTGAAGAGAAGGAGGGCATTTTTGAGATCCAGATCTAGTCCGTTTGGAGGGGTTACACTTCAGATATGACCCTGAGACTTTACCTAGTGACTTGCAGTGTCCCGATCTATATTTCTGGAGAGTTTCAGAGCATTTGGAGGCCTCTTTCAGCAGGGTCGAATTATCTAGGGTTCCAATCATCCAGTGGGGCGCACCATTCAGTAGGGGGATTTCAGATCTACAGAGATTGAGAGGGATCTTGGAGATTCGGTCACCTGGGTTGTTCTTACCATCACCCGATCTATCAGTTGGCATATTTATTAGGGTGATTGGACACTTTTGGCAGCAGGGCCGAGTTATTGAGGGTTTCAGCCTTCTATTGGAGCGTGGCATTCTTTAGCTGGAGAGTTTGGCATTCAGATCTACTTGCATTGATCTTCATTTATTATTCAGCCTTTGGAGGCATCTTTTGTATTAGCAGGAGAATTTTGTAGCAGCTCTTATCTATTGTTTATCTTCTTGGCCATCTGTTGAGCATTCCAGATCGACATCTTCATTGTAGCAGATTTCTCTATTTTATGAATAAAGAAGAATTGAGATGTGTTGGCTTGTCTATATTATTGCATATGGTTGAGGTATGTTCCATGGTTATCTCTTTCTGATATTTGCTGCATACACACATATAAACACATCTAAAAGGTAGATCAACAAAGTGTTTGACGAAATACCTCACTCAGAAAAAAGTTTAAAAAAGACACCAAAACAATGATGATCCTTGCATAATGGCTTGGGATCATTACAGGAAGTCATTCTTTTGAAGTTCACAGTTGTGAGCAGTTTTGAAGAATGGTCCGTTTTGGAGGTTGGTGCAGGAAAATCATTCCCTAGGGTAGACTCATTCTATCTAGTTTGCACTATGTTTAGTGTCGAAAGAATGGCTTAGTTAGGTGAATGGTCCAGGTTCAACAATCAGGGATAGGCATTCCTTAAGGCAGACTCATTCTCTCCAGGTTGCACTATGACGAGTGTCGGAGGAATGGCCCAGTTAGGTGAATGGTCTAGGCTCAGAAATCAGGGATAATTATTCTTTTATGCTTGAGAAGAATAGTCCAGATAGCCCATGGATGATGTTTTTACTTTATGAGGGAATATGATCTTCCATATCTCACAGATGTGAGTGGAAGAATGGCCCATATGACTCAGTTTATATCATGATATTGTTTTTGTGCAGGTTGATATCAGATGATATGATTGCTATGGAGATTGTATGTCTCTGGACAGTAGATGTATGCTACTGTGGTGGATGTGTTCCACTGGTTGTGACTATGTGTCACTGATTAGGTAGCGGTGTGCTACGTGGTGTGGTAGTGTACCACTGGATAGTAGTTGTGTACTACTATGGATAGACACAATTGTGTTCTATTGAATGACATTGTTCTGATTCCCGTGTAGACTATCAGTAGTGTTGAAAATGATTATCAGCTAGATGGATAGTCAGTGTGCTAGTGGAAAAACATTCTCTAGGCAGAAAATGGTCTAAGACATTTATTCTTCTAGGACGTATATCTGGATTGGAAGAATAGTCCTTGTAGCCCATGGTGTGGCTTCCAACATCTGTTGAAATAATTATTCTTCTAGGACATATGTTCGGATTAGAAGAATGGTTCTTGCATCACTCTGTGGAGTGAGTGACTTATTCAATATCATGCATGATTACTCATATGGAGTATGGCTTCAAGAGATGATGCAGTTGATGCTATCAGATGATATTGATAATGATGAGGGTGCTCGTGATCTAATCATGAGATAGCATGTATGGCTATGATGATGCTACAGATTGAATGGTATGTTTGTGCTCAAGACCATTGCTTTCAATACCTCCCTAGCTAGGAGGGAGTGTTGATATTATGGTAGCTGTGGGAGGTATTAACCTCCATGTGTAACTCAGACAAGAATAGAATATTCTGGGAAGCAAGAAGAAACCCTAAAGCATTGGACATAACCCTAGAAGACAAGTCGTCTAAAGGAAATATTTAATATTGAGTGTTTATCCTCCAGAATGAGAAGTCGGCCGAGACAACTAAGAAGAAACAGTATAAATACAGGACGCCATAGCTCATTTTAAGGATACAACTCGCAACTGCAGAAATGTAAGAGTGCGCACTGCAAAAACCGAGTAAGTGCGCAAGTCTGGAGAGTAGTTGCAGTTGCAGCTACTGCAACCTGTATTCTCGGTGTAGGCTTGGACTTTCTATTGGTTATGGTTTGGACTTTCTGCCTTGTGTGCTAGCTATGGAGAGAGGTACACTACATTGACTAGCTATTAAGCCTAGGGTTTGCTTCCAGAATTATTCTCTGTCAAGGATAAGGTGCTCGGGGGTGGCTTCAACCTATGGTTGGGTGACAATATTGCTATATTGTTTATGGTTAAATGAGCACACCTATTATTTCTAACAATTTCATCCTAGACAAGCTCCATCATGAGATGTTTTGCAATGCTATAGGATACATACTTATAACATCACATGCCAAACATGAGCCTACTACTTAAAAGAAAATTGATTCACATCATAAATAAAAACATATGCCAATGAATCAATCATAGTAAGGGATATAGAGTCCTCCCTCTTAATCTCGACTATCTGGTATGATATCGTCCTAGAGATGTATTTCTCCTAGAGACTTCTTGTCTCTGAGCATCACATCATGCACTATTATGTCAAAAGGTCTTCATGTCTATTTTACTGTATGGGCCAACTGGCTCCCTCTGAGCCTTGACTCCTTCTGAGTCTTTAAGATCTTCTGACTTTGGTCTGGTGCCATAATTCTTCACGATACACTTGGTGCTCATACCAAGTTTAATATGAAAAAATGAGTCAGACATCAATTAGGTTATGATTCTCATTATGTGACCTTACTATCCACTTAACCAGGTCTTCTCTTCTGAATATTTTCATGGAAACTGTAGGAAACTGTGAGACATGCTACAAATAACACTATTGAGCTCCCGTACTAGGGACAATGGTTCAGTTTACAACATGTAGCTAGTTGACCTCCTTTACCAGGGAAACGACTGATCAATACACATCATTCACTATCATGTCAAAAGGTCTTCATGTCTGCTTTACTGTATGGGCCAACTGGCTCCCTCAGAGCCTTGACTCCTTCCGAGTCTTTAAGATCCTCTGACTTTGGTTTGGTGCCATAATTCTTCACGATACACTTGGTGCTCATACCAAATTTAATATGAAAAAATGAGTCAGACATCAATTAGGTTATGCTTCTCATTAGGTGACCTTACTATCCACTTAACCAGTTCTTCTCTTCTAAATATTTTCATGGAAACTGTAGGACACTGTGAGACATGCTACAAATAACACTATTGAGCTCCCGTACTAGGGACAATGGCTTAGTTTACAGCATGTAGCTAGTTGACCTCCTTTACCAGGGAAACAATTGAGCAATAATAAACTTGTTGGTTTCCCCAAACCAAGGAAAAATAACCCAACCTACAATGAGAAACCTGTTGGGTTCCCAAACTGGGGAAATGACCCAACTATACTTAAGAAAAATCTCTAGGCTCCCGTTCCAAGGAAAATGGCCTGTTTTACAATACATACATGACTTGATGAGATAAAAAAATTCTTAAATATAAGACTAAATTAAATTTGACAATTTGTGCAAACCATGAGGATTCCCGTACTAGGGACAATGATCCTCCTTGCAGAACTAGGTGCACATTCATTTACAATTGTTGGGATCACAACTTCCAAAAGTACAAGATGTGACATATACAACTCTTCTTGATTTCGAGAGTATGAACAATAGAAAATACAAATGCGAGACAATATCTCCATCTCCATCATACTTGGTGCCAACATAAGATTACCACACATGGTCTTGCAACTTATAACTTCTTTGTTTTACATAAACTTCATGCTGAAGGTGTCAAGTGCTTGTTGCTATCAACTTCAATTTCCATAAATTCAGTGCAAAAAGAATCTTTGATTGAGACTGGAACATTACAAAATATGTCAACATATGCTATTGTAACAAAGCTTTAATCAAGACAAAATATTCTTCCTTTGACTAGGGTTTCTGATTCTTCTACTTAAATGCTGGTAGTGATTCGATCCTGATTAGATTTCATAGTTGTAGGTAGATACTCAATTTGTAGATTTGAAGTCTTCATATGACATTAGATGTAACAATGTTGTCACATATTTTATGCATTGTGGATTCTTATAAATTTATGACGAAGTGACCATACTTCATGTATTTACTTGCTAACACACCCGAGAATGCACCAGGAGTGTTCCCGTTGTCCAAGGTTATTCAAATAATCTTGCTAAGGTACAAAGGTCATTGATAATGGACATGTCCAGGTCTTCAAAAGATTTTGCATTTCAAGATTGTAGACACACAATCTCATACTTTGAATTTATGTTATTTGATTTTCTCCCTTAACTGTGACTTTTCTTTTAGAGCATTTGTTCTACATGTCCTTCATAACTGTATTTGAACAGATTTTGGACAATCCCATAACTACAGATGTCAAAATGGTTTGACAATATTTTATACTATATGTAGAAGAATATTCTTACAGTCTGCCTAACTTGAAAAGAGATATTGAGTCATTCAGAAGTGTATAGAGTGTTCAACACACAGGAATGTAAAGATGATACTTTAGAATATTTTGACATTGCTGCCATGATCAATATAGTACAAGGTGTATCTACAAGTTGTTGTAGATATAGATATATATATGCCAATTGTTTGAAATCCGTCCTTCTGATTTTATTACCATATAGTCCTCTGATTTTATGATATGTATGCCAGTGGTTTTCTATATTAGGCATGCCAAGGTTCTGAATGTAGTACAAATGCATATATAATAAACATCATTCTCGAACAAAATGTCCTCTTTAATCTTGAGGCCTAGATCACTGAAAGATAGACAATCAAAGTACATAAGAGAACACAAGATTTATCCTGAGAAACCCTCACGGGGGAGAAAACCCAGCAACCAAATTCCTTCATATAGATTCCTTCAACCAATACAATGATGCGCTGTAGCTCTTCCACAAGAGAGACAGAGATCAAAAGACCAAGGACCAAGAACAATAAACCAAGAACACCTTCACTTGACTCCTGCGCTAGACCTCCTCGCAGACTCAGATACACAAGAGATGCGAGCTACAACAATGTCCAAATGAAACAAACTAAGCATTTCCACAACAAAATGGTGCATTTCAAACTCAAAAATTATTTTCTTAAACACATTTAATTTAATATGTGCATGTCTAAACCTATAAGTGTGGGCATTTTCAATGAATATGTCCAGACTTGGAAGTTGGAATTACTATCACCACATGGATTCCAAGCTATGAGTTTCCCTTACCTCCTACTTCCCTTTCCCATGGTTCAAAGGTCCTTCAACCTATGGATCTCTACTTGCATCCTTTTGCTGAGGAAGTCACTATCTCAAAACATCTGTGATGATATGTAAGGCATTCAGTATTTTCATTTGTGTAGGCCTAATACCGCTTTGGTTTCAACCTTCTGGTGGATTTGGGTTAGGATCTCAAAGTGGTGACTGCAATGGGTTTTTGTACCTGCAAGCTTATTCATTAATAAAGAGGAATATATTTTACTGGGGTTTTCTCCCTCATTGGGTTTTCCCAAGGTAAATATTTGTGTCCTTGTATGATCTTTATTCTTATTTCATTTCTCAGTACATTCTGATTTAAATATTGTGAACTGTTGAAAAAGAAGTCAAAAGATCATGTTTATTTGAAATCAAGCTCAAAATTGAACATGGTATTAGAGATTTGGGTGTAAGGAGCTCGTTGTTGTAGCATTTGATCCTACATAGATCCAGGGAAGAATCTTGATTGCAGATCCATGCCCTCAAGAAAAACTCTTGTCTATTGACTTGGCCAACACAACTGAACGGAGGTCAAAATGGTGGCTGGAATTTTCTTTGTGGAGATAGTCATCCTTAATGATTGGGCTCATTTTTTCTTCAGTAAAAAGAACATGTTAACTTAAGGTGCACTTCCCTTTCCTGTAGATTGATGACGGAGTTGTATAGTGAACTGAAGCTCTATATTTATAAGTACTATTCCCATTTACTGATTTGTTGATTAGGGGAGATTACTGGGTGAATGGTGCACTGTTGTCCCTTATTTTAATCTATTTCGCCACGATTGGTTGTCGACTGAGGTAGTCTGCAACATTATTGGTGCTGTCCTTCTTGTACTTGATGTTCAAATGAAACTATTGTAGATATGTGGACCACTTATGATGGCGATCGTTATGCAACTTCCCTTGTGTCTGTATGAACTGCAGGGGTAGGTGGTCTATGTGGATGATCGTTTCCTTCCCTAAAATGTGATGCTTCCATTGTCGACAAACCTGCACAATGGAATACATTTCTTTGTCATAAGTGGGATAATTTTGGATTGTGTCAGACAGTGTCACAATGTGACATGCCACTAGATGCCCCTGTTGAGTAAGAACCGCTCCAATAGCATAGTCATAGGCATCTGTCTCGATCTCAAATGGTTGTTTCAAGTCTGGTAATGTGAGCACTAGGGCACAACAGAGGCGATGTTTCAATTCTATGAACACATTCTGTTGAGATTCTAACCAAAAGAATTTTTCTTTCACTCCTCCCTTGGTGACTTGACTCAAGGGCCAAGTGATATGAGATAATCCCAACACGAACCTGCAGTAGAAATTAGAAAGACCCAGAAAGATGCGAAGCTCTGTTAGAGTGTTCGAGATTGGCCAATCCTGGATGAATTGGATCTTAGTTGGATCCACATGAACCCTATGCTCATCAATAATGTATCCCAGATACTGAACCTGGGTCATGCCAAAAGTGCACTTCTCCAAATTGGCACACAACTTGTGTTTCCGCAATGTCAGGAGGTCATGTCGGATGTGGTGGAGGTGCTCTTCCCAAGTTTGGCTGAAGATCAAGATGTCATCCAAGTACACTACTACAAATGAGATGGTGAATAGCTGCAAGATGTCATCCATCAACCTCATGGAGGATGTGGGAGCATTCATTAACCCGAAAGGCATGGCCAACCATTCGAAAAGGCCGTCCTTGGATTTGAAGGCTGTGTTCCACACATTGGACGATTTGATTGTTACCTGGTGATACCCGGACTTCAAGTTGATCTTGCTAAAATATTTCTCCCCTTTGAGTTGGTCCAGAAGGTCATCAATTCGTGGGATCAGGTACCTATTCCGGACGGTGATTTTGTTCAGTGCCCCATAGTCAATACCAAGTCTCCAAGTCCCATCCTTCTTCTCCACCAACATGATCGGGCTCCCACAGGGCGATGAACTTAGCCAAATGTGACCTTTCTGCAACAGCTCCTGAATCTACCTCTTGATTTCATCGTTCTCCAGAGTAGAGCACAGATAGATTGGTCCATTGGGCAACGGTTCACCTGGGGTCAGATCGATGGGGTGCTTGACTTGACAGTGTAGAGGCACCCCTGTGGGTGAGGTGAATATGTCCTGATACTCCTACATGACCTTGTCCATTTGTTGTTGTCGTGCAGAGGAGCCCTGTCTGGAGGTCGTGGCCATAGTCTTCTTCTTTCCCCGAGGGAGGATCATCAGGAATTTTTTTTTCCCGATTTTGGAAATGAGCTTACTGCATTGTTTTTTGCAGTAACCAAAGAGATAGTGGTAGACGGTGGTACCTCTGGTATCCTGTACAACTTATTTCCCATGGTAACAATAACATCGTGAGACCGAGACTCATACACAACATGTCACTTTGACATGTATGGTCGGCCTAATAATACATCAAAAACATAAAGAAGAGCAATGCCACATAATACCTCATCGGTGAAGGGATTGATGTTGTAGGGAAGGCGAAACTGCTGGCTGACGCGGAGATCCCGTCCTTGGTGAAGCCACCCAGTGGTGTATGACTGTGGGAGTGTTGTGGTCATCAAGCCCAACCGCTTCATGACCTCTAGTGAAATGAGGTTCTTTTGGCTCCCACTGTCGACAATGAACTATAGCGGGGAACCCTTTACCCACATCTGGGAGTGAAAGAGACACTCCTTCTCCTCTCGATCTTCCGGTTCTTCCTTTTGGATCTTCGTGGTGGCAACAGTGGCATTGGGCTCTGCATCGATAATATGCTTCCCTCTATCATTCCCCTTCTCGGGTTCTGATTTAGTGTCGGAGCATGCATTTGATTCAGAAGCTCTCATCTTAGTCACCAGTGATTGTTTGGCCCAACACTCACTTGTGTTGTGAGTTGAGCTCTTATGGAACTCACACCACTTTCCCATATGCTTCTTCAGATTCGAAGTATTGTTCTTTGCTTGTGGCTTTGGAAGGTTGTATTGAGCCGCCATGCCTTGGATTTGTCCTTTGTTCTACGGTTTGGGGGCACCTTTCGCTTGCTTTTGATTCACAGATCCAAAGTCTCACTTCTTCTGTTTGAATTTCTACTCAATCTTGGTAGCATACTAGTATGTTGTACCAAGTGAGGATATGTCGAGGAACTCCATTTCCTCATGAATGTATCTTTGTAGAAAACTGCATTACGTCATCATCAAATGTTTCTCTGAATCTTTGATACCCAACTTTGTGTACAGGGTATGGGACAAATTCGTCAGCTCATGCACATCTCCATCCCTTTGGTACCGTAGCGTAGCCCATTGTATGTACGTGTCCTCATAACTCCCCACGGGATAATATTGTTCCTTGATGGTGTCTTGGAAAGAATTCCAAGTGGGTACGATCGAGAACAGAGAGGGTTCCTCCTCATCCTTTTTCTCACAGTAGGTTTCCCACCATTCCTTGACATGGCAGGCGACTTTGAGCAGTGAAGAAAGAATCTTCTCCCGATCGAAAAAGTCATGAGCCGAGAAATATCCTTCTAATAGATTCAACCATCTATCTACGATGTCTGCATATATTTGGCCATCAAATATGGGAATGACAAAGTTTTCTTGTACCTTAAAAGGGGTTGTGCCTCCAGAGTGGTTGTTGGATGCAGATGCGCTGCCGATGGGCAATCGTTGAAGGATCTGGGTGAAGTTATCCATCATCGCGTTACTTTGTTTTTCAAGATCCTCCTCGAGAAATATTTTGATAGGATCTCCTGATCCCTCGTCTTTCATTCCATCCCCCATGGGCGGTTGTTAGGGTTTGCGAGGCTGATCTTGCAAAGGTTCAACCAGATCCAACTCTAACTCTTTATACCCCAACGTCATTGGGGACATGCAAAGAAGGATCGAGAAAGAGCGGACTGCTCTAATACCAATGATCCAAATTTATGCAGGAATGCAACAAAGTACACAAATAACCATGAATACAAAGATGTAGTGGAAATAACACTTCATTTCATTAATATAAAAGAACTGAAATTTGTTTACAGACATAATAGAAATAAACTAGCTAGGGCGCTGGTAGCTTATCTCTGAGAAGAGATGTGGCGGCTACAAGCCTCTGAACTATGTGTTACAATGAGGCTCGAAGGCCTATATATTATTGAGAAACAATGGAAATCCTAAACAATGAAAAACCTAACCCTAGGAGATGAAACGCCAGACTATGGGCCCGTCGTGGTAAATTGGTACATCGATTTCCTGGGGTCGTAACTTTGGCATACTATCTTCGTTTGACGCATATGATACATCGTTAGAAAGATCTATCCGAGGACTACAACTGTTGACAATGAATTCCATGGCTTGGAATGGACTAATATATGTCGGAGGTTTGATGCGCAAAAAATGTCGTTTAGGGCCTCAAAATGGCTATGAAAGTTCAAGACCCGAAAAACTGCCAAACATAGTAATTTGTGCTACAATTAAGGAAACTAAAAAATTGAAAGAAAATTAAGGATTGTAACTATACTCCTTTTCCATGGATAGGGTTTTAAGACTTCTTTCTTATGCCAATTCTTGGATCTTGCAATTTCCCATAAAAACCCCAAAGAAACTTTCTTATACCAATATGATATGTAAACTACTGTGGATATGTAAAGATACCACTACTTGATGCTTTTGGTGTAGTGTTTCAAAGCCCCTATGTGCACATGAGGGATGCAATTTTCACGAGGACAACAAACCAATACCACGAGATCAACATGAATTGTTCACAATGACTTGTAAACATTAAAACCCATGGCATATAGAGATGTGTATTGTTTGAGAATAACCCCATTTTACTCCGATATTTTCACTCTGTTCATCCAAAATCTGTTCCAAAAATTCATCTTAACCTCGAGAATAAATTAGTCCAGGTGCAAACCTTTAGCTGCATTGTTTTTTCTTTTTTCTTTTAACATTATGTTTAACCATAGATTACACAAATAACACATCTCTTTCACCCCTAATTTCAAGAGAACCTCACTTAAATCTCTAGTGTAATTAGATGCCAACAAAACTCATACTCTTAGAATTAAGTAGTTTATTGACTTTTGATAGATGGGTCACCACTCCAGATGAGGGAAATAATTAAGAAATTATACATAAGGTATTCGAGGGAATAATTATGCATCGACACATTAGCTACTCAACTTTTGACAAGCATCTTCTTTGTAAAAACTTATGTATAAAGAAAGGACTAGAGAAATTGACAAGAATCTTCTTAATAACAACTCATGCATAGGCCAAGGGTTGGGGAACTTGTTTGCAACCCAGAAATAACCACATGATCTTATCGTACGTTAAATCAGGATTGGGGAGGGAACAACTCCATCTATACAACAAAAGATTATGTGGAGGGGGGGAAGAGGCACACAAACTACCAAATGGGATCCTTAATGCTATGGTTTTTGTCCTATTATATTTTCCTAGGGTACATGTTGTGTTTATTGTGTGGATGGTGTTTTATTTGCTTAGATTCTTTCTTTTCAATTTCAATTTATTTCAGTAGCTTGTGCAATAAACTAGTAATAGTATATGTGAAATCTAAAGTAAAATATTTCATAGTACGAGATTGTATACTATTGTAAGATTTGTAAATATGAATTGTTCCAATGGAATATCCACAGTAGTTTACATATCATATTGGTATTAAAGCAAGTTTCTTTGGGGTTTTTATGGGAAATTGCAAGATTCAAGAATCAACATAAGAAAGAAGTCTTAAAACCCTAGCCATGGAAAAAGAGTATAGTAACAATCCAAAAGTTGAGCCAACGGAGAGATTTTCAAAGATGGAAGCACGAGTCATTGACATCCCTTGCAACATGACCATCCTCATGGAACTCTAGTGAAGAAGCTTGGACCTTTTGAGGAGTTTGGTAGCTCTAACTTAGGCACTGGCTTGAGCAAGAAATACAGAGATAACGAAGACCTATAAAAGGAGTTTAAAAAAGAGTCGAAGAAAGAGAGACTGAGTATTAGTGCCATCACTTCTTCCCAATTTCTCTTTAAAGTGGACATCAAACACTGCCAAGGTAAGATTGATGTTGTTAAATTGAATAGATGGTTGCAACAATTATAAGTCTATTTCAATGTTCATAAAAGATTTCATCTGCCCAACTGAAGCTATAGGGCCATGCCCAAACTTGGTGGGAAATTCACACGAATATGCTTAGACTAAAGGGTGGTACCCCCTATTGGGGACAAAGAGAACCAATGGATCCATTGGCATTAATTCCAGCAAAAGCAAGGGCATCATGTGCAATAATACACCAATGAGTTCAAAATACAAGCCATTATGTTGTGTGTATCTCCCAAGAACCTAGACACACTCCTTAAGTATCTGAGAGTGAAAGGATCCAAAAAACCACTATATAATCATTGTGATATTAATGGTAACACCAAAGATAATTGTTGGAAGCTACATCCAGAGATGAATCCAAAGAACTCCAAGAAGGATGTCAAGAAGAAGTACATGTTAGCCATTGATTTAAACAATTAGGTAGAGAGCAACTTAGATATACATGAAAATATTGTCTACACTAAAATGGAGAAGGAGGTGAATCTGAGTAGCCTCTATCCCAAGCAAGATAGATGAATAAACTCTTCCATATTAAGATCCAGGTCAGGAAATAAAAGATGGTGGATGCTCTATTTGATTTCGTCTCATAGGCCAACCTCATAGCATAATATCTAGTTAGAAAGCTTAGATTGGAAGTTCATGAGAATCCTCACTTATATCCATTGGGATGGGTAAATAAGGATTCAAATGTCAGGCTCACTAAGTAGTGTAATATCAAATTTGTTGAAGTGTAAGATGTGTGTGGTGTAGTGTTTCAAAGCCCCTATGTGCACATGAGGGATGCATTTTTCACGAGGAGACAAAACCAATACCACGAGATCAACATGCATTGTTCACAATGACTTGTAAACATTAAACCCCATTTTCCTCCAATATTTTCACTCTGTTCATCCAAAATTTGTTCCAAAAATTCATCTTAACCTCGAGAATAAATTAGTCTAGGTGCAAACCTTTAGCTGCATTGTTTTTTCTTTTTGCTTTTAACATTATGTTTAACCATAGATTACACAAATAACACATATCTTTCACCCATAATTGCAAGAGAACCTCACTTGAATCTCTAGTGTAATTAGATGCCAACAAAATTCATACTCTTAGAATTAAGTAGTTTATTGACTTTTGATAGATGGGTAACCGCTCCAGATGAGGGAAATAATTAAGAAATTATACACAAGGTAGCTAAGGGAATAGTTGTGCATTGACACATTAGCTACTCAACTTTTGACAAGCATCTTCTTCGTAAAAACTTATGCATAGAGAAAGGACTAGAGAAATTGACAAGAATCTTCTTAATAACAACTCATGCATAGGCCAAGGGTTGGGGAACTTGTTTGCACCTAGAAATAACCACATGATCTTATGTTACTTTGAATCAGGATTGGGGAGGGAACAACTCCATCTATACAACAATTGATTATGGGGAGGGGGGGGAAGAGGCACACAAACTACCAAATGGGATCCTTAATGCTCTGGTATATGCTGAGAAGGTGCCGATGCAAGGACCTTTTTGGCAGTAATCTAACCCATCAAAATGAAAGTAAAAAACATAGGTTATACACAAATGAACATAGATAATGATCAAATGGCAATTGAAACAAACCTTTCTCTCTGTGCAAGTTAGAATCCTATCACAATGTCTCAGTTAAAATATATGTTAGTACCATTTTTGTGACATCGACTCTGTTTAAATCAATAAATACTAACATAGATTCATTTAAACCCCTGCTCTATTAATCATTGAGAGGGCTTAAAGAAAAAATGAGACATAAACTTCTCAGTTCTTAAAATATCAAAGATAACATGGATTTACGTTAGTTTATTTTATTATTATAGTCTTTCATATTATTATTGTCATCGTTGTAGAATTTTTTATTATAATGGCATACTTTGTTTTTCACTTACATTGTAGAATGCACCTACATTCTTTCATTGAAATACACTGCTACTTTCTTTTGTTTATTGTTTTCTCTCCCTAAATTAATTCTTAAAAGCACCTTCATATCACTGCTTCTATGAAGAGTGTGTATACATTGTTATGTTCTAAAAAACGTAACTATAGAACCAAATATATGACCATAATGTCACTGACTCACCACCTCTTTATATATGATATATATTTAGAAGTCCAGGTGCATAGGTACAAACCTATTGGTGCTTAAAAAATTGGGAAAATTTTGGATTAAGATGGACCTATGTTGGTTATTTTATTATCATATTTTTGTATTACTATGGTCCATTTTTTCTTAATTTTTCATTTGTATAGGTTTCCATTATTTTTTCAATTAATTTATTAATGCTACTTTATGCATCCCATCCATATTGAGTTGTTCATACACCTAGATACTCTTAGTGAAACAAACCATGCAATCATTCAAATATATAATCATTCTAAACAAAGAAAACGGATACACACATTACAATGCACATTAAAACATTCTAAGCAAAGCTACATTGAAACATTATAATGCACATATGCACTTAAACTTGAAACACTATGATGGATATTTAATATTGCAATAGAAATATGTTTTTTTGTCATAAGTATCAATATTTATTATCTTACTTTAAGGAAGCGGCTAACTTTACTATGTAATTGAAATCAAAGCCCCATTCAAATTCACAACAACTCTTCCATCACTACATATCATGCAAAGACCCATAACATCATGCCTACTAGAAAAATCTATGCAAAGACCCATAACATCATGCCTGCTAGCAAAATCTATGCAAAGACCCATAACATCATGCCTACTAGAAAAATCTATGTTAACATTGATTTGTCCAAAGGATTTGTATTTGGAGGTATTTGGATTTGGTAATTTTTCAGACCAGTTACGGGATTTTTGTAGTTTCTCCTATTCTCTTAGTTTACCCAAGAAATCTTAAGAGACTAGATAAGATAAATAACACAAAAGTATATGAAAACATTAAAAATTAGGTCAACTATGTGTAACAAAAGCAAGTAATTTGTGAAAGAACTATCCTCCCCTCTATTCCCATGCATGG
Organism: Picea engelmannii; assembly: GCA_009831015.1. Lineage (NCBI taxonomy): Eukaryota > Viridiplantae > Streptophyta > Pinopsida > Pinales > Pinaceae > Picea > Picea engelmannii. The sequence goes on along the minus strand of ML782764.1, from coordinate 363,973 downwards.
TTGACCTCTAAGCCATCCCTTTTGCAACCAGAAGAAGCATCTACTTAATAAAAGTACCAAATTCAATCAAACTACTAGCCTCTGTCACACCATGTCCACTTCAAAATTTTTATAAAACTTAATATAAAATTCATCATATATCTACCCTGATTCACCCTTATATCTACCTATTTTATCCTTATCTCCCAAATCATTTTCTTCTCCATCAATCATTGTAAAAACAATCTACTCTATTTTATTCATTAGTAGCATATTGGCCTCCACAAAGTTTGAATGGATATATAGACCAAACCTTCAAGATTCTTAGATATTTCAGAGTATTAAACTGTAAGAGCATGATAGTTGAATGGACAGTCCCCTATAGCTATAGCAGCCCTTGCTCGTCAATAGAAAATACAATTTTCTCAATTAAATGCATACAAGCTTTGCACGAATAATGATTAGTTGTAGCATCCCTTGCCCATCAATATTTGCACGAGTAATGATTAGTTGTAGCAGCCCCTGCCCATCAATAGAAAATACAAATTTGTTAATTACATGCATACAATCTTTGCACGAATAATGATTAGCTGTAGCAACTCCTGCCCATCAATAGAAAAAACAAATTTGTCAATTACATGCATACAATCTTTGCACGGATAATGATTAGTTGTAGCAGCCCCTGCCCATCAATAGAAAATACAAATTTGTCAATTACATGCATACAATCTTTGCACAAATAATGATTACTGTAGCAGCCCCTACCCATCAATAGAAAATACAAATTTGTCAATTACATGCATACAATCTTTGCATGAATAACGGTGATAGTGTTGCTACCAAATATATGTCCATATTGTCATTGTTTATTTAATAGGTATCATTCCTAAAAATTATTCTAACACCTAAGATCCAAATAAGGTGATAAATAATGATTAAGAATTAGCAAAAAAATGCAGAGTGTCCAATGACTTTCCCCAAACACCTTGTAGATATTCTATCTAATGATTAATGAAAGCTTTTATAAATTAAAACAAAAAGAGAAGCCTCACTAATCTTTGGAACAACAACAAACCAAAGCATGTAAAGCCGGTCACTGAGCTTCTTTCAGAGCCTTTGTGATACAGGGTAACAACAAAAATTGGACTACTAATCTATAAGAGACTGAAATTCATATCCTTGAACAGGCTAAAGTTAGCCTGAGTGTGCACCCCTGCTCTGCCTATAGATTGCTCAGCCTGAGTTTTCACCCTTTCTCTGCCTATAGATTGCTCTGCTATATCAATTAACCCCTCAAAATCCAATCTAGACCTTAAAGAAATATCTCAAGTATGAAACATACACCTGCAACCCTTCTCCTCGAGACCCAAAGGAAGGAAAATCTTGATAAAGGCGACCTGCGTTTGTTTTGGATTTCAACGATGGCCTTTTTGTTCTCATTCACTTCAGAATCCACGCGTTTGTCACTATATTTGTGACCAAAACATGGCTCAATTATTGGTTATCTGTCGCGCTAATAATGAATTGTTCTCACATTCATGTTATACACAATGCCTCCAAATCTTATCATGCAACCTGACCAAGAATACTTTTATAATCTGAATCGTGATTGGGATTCGATCCTTTGCTATGTTAAACCCTGCGCATCATTTTCAAAACTTGCAATTAGGGCCTTGGTATTCCATCAATTTCAAGAAGCTGGTTGCAATTTGTTTCTTCTACAAATTGCTACAGGAATGCGTTTTCTCCCCTTTAGTTCTAAATTCTTAACTCATTTGGAAAAATTCCAACCTCTTCAAATCTATCTTCAACACAACCCAGAACCAGAACTCTATTTGAATGTCCACACTAAATGAAAACAAAATTTCCCTTCAAATCCAAGTCATTCAAATGATATGAACTAGATCAAATTAACTCAAAGGGTAATTGACACCAGAGTTGAAGAGTCCCAAAAAACAAACGTCAATCAATAGAAAAAAAAAGAAACGAATATAGATCATAACCCTCGACAATTATTGGAAAAGACGTTCTGGAAAAAGAATAGTGATTTCACGGGAGTTAGCACATAAATTCTTCATTCACATTAAATCTATGTCACCTCAAAATAATTCATATTCGTGTTCAAACTATGGCTTACTCCAATTCCTCTGCTCTGCCTATCCTACCTCTACATGTGCTTTCACGCTCTCTCTCCTTTCTTTCTTTCATGCCCTAGGCTTACAAATTTATCCAAGGAAGTTGATGCTTCCATATCACAACAAATCTAAAGAACCTACTTGACGAATGCCTAAAATTCATTGAATTATTAAGTAAACGCAAACAAAACTTACCCAGTTTCTCTAGCATCTCGCCATGGACTCTGGATGCATCCTAATCTCGCCACGGACTCTGGATGCATCCTAAAAACAACAACAAAATAAAAATTTAAATCAGCTCTAATTTTCATCAAAACTGAAAAAAACATTAATCGACTGCATTGAAATTGACAAAAAAGCAGGAAACGAAGAAAACAAAAAAAGTATAAAAGGAAATTTAAAAAATAATTGGTCAACTACCATCAAATTGACAAAAATCCATGAATAGAAATGGTAAAAAAGGTATCCAACGAAACTGAAAAAAAGCATGAACAACTAGTTGAAGAGAGAGGGATTTTTTCTTTATATGTAACATAAGGAAGGTTTGAGAGAGGGATGCAAAGGCCCAAAACTAACTATCCGTTGAAGGCACGAGGGAGAAGAGATGTATATATATCAAACCTTACCCTGCTTCAACATTTTCCTCCTCCTCCTCTATTTGGTTTGGACTGGTATGCCTGCGTGCTTTGGTTTCTAAGTCTATGTGTCATTTGAGTCTGAATGTATGAGTTCTGGTCGGTCTGTGTCTAGATGTCTGAATATGGGTCGAGTCTAAGTAAGTCATGTCTGTATGTGATTGAGGAGGAGGATAGAGTGGATTCAATCATCCGTTGTAGCCAAAAAATTCAAGGAAAGGCGGCTCATAGAGAGTAGTAAGGCTTCTTTCATTTCCAGGTGCATTTTACTCTTATTTCCTCTAATATCTTCTCTGCCTTGATCTGCTATGAGAGACAATTTCATTCATTACCTTCATTTTGTTTTGTATTGAAATTTATTTAGGATTCCTTGAGCTTTAATCTGCTCTGATGGGATGGGATGGAATGGAAAGCCCCACTTGAGCACTGGTCTTCAATGGATTTCATTTCAAGGTTATTCAGGATTCCTTGACCATTTCTCTACTCTGATGGGATGGGATGGAATGGAAACCCCCACTTGAGCACTGGTGTTCAATGGATTTCATTTCAAGGAAAATGTAAAAAATCTCCTTCACGTTGTTGCAACTGCTATCAAATCCTCTTTGGAAAATCAAATATCTTTGGCTCCAGGTATGGATGAATGGTTTTGGCTCTATCTCGGTAGCTTCACCATGTTTCTTGAAGTTAATTTCTTATTAATCAACTTAACTAGCCTATCATTAGATTTGGGTTTTCATTAACTGGTTTACCCTCTCATTTATTGGTTTAAACTGCCTCACCTCTTACGTCATTCTCTGCATCAATTTAGACCACCTTCTCCACCTTCTCCATGTACTCTACATTTTTACCGATTTAACGTGCCATTAGTTTAGCCCGATTTTTCCATAAACTCTGTCATTAGTTTACCTTCCTTTGCCATGATTTGTTTTTCATTTAGTGATTTAAATTGCCATCACTTTATCCCTCTTTATCCATTGTATCTGTCATCAGTTTACCCACCTGTTCCATTCTTTAATCGATTGTTTAATTCCCATCTGTATTGCATAGAATTTGGTTTTTGCTTTGATGTATTGCATAGAATTTGGTTTTTGGTGAGATTTAGTGTGAATGAAGTATTTTTGTGCTAACTCGCTGAGAAGGTGTTGATGCAAGGACCTTTTTGGTAGTAATCTAACCCATCAAAATGAAAGTAAAAAACACAGGTTATACACAAATGAACATAGATAATGATCAAATGGAAATTGAAACAAACCTTTCTCTCTGTGCAGGTTAGAATCCTATCACAATGTCTCAGTTAAAAATATATGTTAGTACCATTTTGTAACATCGACTCTGTTTAAATCAATAAATACTAACCTAGATTCATTTAAACCCCTGCTCTATTAATCATTGAGAGGGCTTAAAGAAAAAATGAGGCATAAACTGTAATGTTCCCAAGCCAAGACACAAGGAACATCACGATTTTGGGTGTCTTTTAAAACTTTTATTGGTGGTGGTATTTCGTCAAACACTTTGTTGATATACTTGTTTACATGTGTTTACCTGCAGGATGGCCTCTTGATTTCAGCCTTAGGGTTTAGTTGATGATTTAGATGTGTATTGCAGAAATAAACAAGAAGATATAATCATGGAACATACCTCAACCATATGCAATATGATAGACAAGCCAAAACATCTCAAATCTGCTTTTATTCATGAAATAGAAGAACCTGCTACAATGAAGATGTCGATCTGGAATGATCAATAGATGGCTAATAAGATAGACAATAGAAGTTGGAGCTACTACAAAATTCTCTAATAGAAGATGCCACAGGCCTCCAAAGGCCAAATATCCAATGAACATCAATACAAGATGATCTGGGTCATATGAAGTGCAAGAGGCCCCAACTGAATGATGCCACGCCCTGCTGGAATGTTGAAGCTCCTCAATAATTCGGCCCTGCTGCCAAAGGTGTCCAATCACCTCAAGAAAGATTCCAAACAGTAGATTGGGTGATGGCAAGAACAACCTAGGTGCCCGAATCTCCAAGATCCCTCTCAAACCCTATGGATCTGAACCTCCTCCAAGGAATGGTGCGCCCCCCTAGATGCCTGAAACCCTAGATAAATAGATCTCTCTCCTAGAGACCTCCAATAACTACACCAATACACTAGAATGATAGGTTGGGGCACGACAATGAAAACCCAAGTGCTCAACAAGTCAAAATACCGGCTAGATCCTTATATCTAGCTACCCTCCAAATAATGGTGTGCCCTCCTTTGGGAAATCATCCCATTGTCAATACAAATAAATCCACCACTGAAATGCCTCCAGAAACAACCAAGAATTGTGCTAAGACACCTGCAAGGAAAACCCAAAAATTGGAACTCCCAAAATCTCTTCTCCTCAGTTGGATCGAACCTTCCTTCAATGAGTGGTGCGCCCCCCTTACTGGAAACCCCCAATGCTGTGCCCCTCTTTCTTCCTGTGCCTGTGGCTGGTGTAGAACCCTTCTGCACTAATGTAGAACCAAATTAGAATGGTGTGGGAGAGTATTGCATCTCCGATACCAAGCTTGGTACAAGCTAGGTGGAATCTTTCACCACCGAATTGTCCTCTAGGGTTTGTTAAGTCAAAACCCTCAAAACCCCCAATGTTGGGCGTAGTAGCTAGAAGCCAGATATCAAATATGATCATACATGAATGAATGAATAGAGTCCCTTGTCTTTCCTTTATACTTTTTGGCTCACCTTGTCCCTCCAAAGTGACTTTCATTTTATTAATATTTAATTAATTAACCTTTTTACCTCTAAAAAACACCTTATCTCTCCTTGTGGCTTCCCTGGCCACTGAAAGTCACTTCTCACTATCCCATCATGTAGTGTTTCTCCTCCTGATTCCAATGAGATATTACAATGAGAGGTTCCTCCAAGTAATGTGCCCAAAATGACCTCTTCAGTGAATTTAATTAACTTATATCCCAAAATAGTCAAAATCATGGAAATCATCGGAATGCAATGGAACCAAAGCCAACCTGTGCAGAATGGCTCATAATGATGAACAATGCAATATGGACCCCACAATTCCTCTCAATAACCCCTGCACTCGCTATAACATCCATTTGGCTACTCTAGTCATCATAAACCTCTGCACTGTGATGATGTCCCAAAGTGGGGACATTACAGTCCTCCCACTAGAAAATTGCTTGTCCTCAAGCAATAACCAAATCCCCTCAAATAAAATACCAAGATCCCATGTCCACCTGTGGGATAAACAGTAGAACCCATCCAAAGAAGAACACTCATACACTCTGCTCCTCGGGTCCCATATCAAGTCATGAACTGCTAGCCCCTGGGAAGCATAACCTTGAAATATACCAACTCCAGGAGTCTCCTGCATATGACACATGGAATCATCTTAGAATGAATCCATCCCCCAAGTCTCTACCAAGATCCATACGACCTCCACCAACTGCACATGTTGATTCCAAAATGAGGTGTTGCAAGACCTTCGTGAGACACCTACAAGCGATGCACCCCTCTGAACACTGAAGCTCAATGGAAAGTTAGAACAACTTCCCCCTGTAAGGGTCCACTCTCCTCTGTCAGTCAGTGAAATTCCCAACCCTGAAATCGTTGGGTCCCATGCTAACCTCTATCGAAGATCACCCGGTTGGCCCTTCACTCCTCTGACCATGACTGTATGCCCCTTGCATACATCCCGAATCCTCCTCTCCCGGGTCCTCCAGTTGAAATACCTGTGACCATTGGAACTATTGTACACAAATTGTATCAGTAAAGACACCTCTATAGAAGAAGTACCCGTCCAAACATCTCCATGCCCTATCATGATGATCAATAGGGAGAAAAGGTCTCGCCCCATAGGACAAGTAATTGTAGGCCCACTCCAAACCAACACAAGGTGGAGTGTGTGGCTCTTTGGCGCAACCTGTGTCAACATGAACATCCTACTAACAAAATGGACTCACGGATCCCATGGAAAACTTGGAAGTTTATCACTTCTAGTCTCCTCCAGTTGCTCCTGTGTCAGACTGATCATTGTTGGAAGTCCCCCATGCTCATCCTCATGAGTATTTGTATCTGTGTCGACCTTTGGGTTGTCTGCTATCATCTATCCTATGATGCTCCTCATCACACTCAAGGCCTCCACTTTCTGCCCATCACGAACCACCTTTGTCCTGTTGTATGCAGTAAATGCACTTATGTCAAGTGGTTTCGGCCTAACCACTCTCCATGTCTCATATCCCATGCAACTGTTTATACTGCGAAGGTGACCTCTCATAACTATGTGTTGTTTCACAAGAGGGGCATCTACATGCTCCCTTAAGTGTGTCTCCTCCCTGCACATCAATACACCCCTTTGGATCTCATTGTAAACCTCTGCATGTCTCTGTGAGTTATCAATCACCACTGTATGCTCTTGCATACTTAGGTATTCCCCCGTATACCCTTGCAACATCATGGATCCTGGGTGTACTACTAGATCAACCTCTATATGAGGGTCAATCCTTCTCGAAACACAAATGGAAGTATCATCAAAACTTCCCCTAGATATGGAGCCCCCATGTGTAGGTGAGTGCCTGATTGTCTCAAAGATCCTCTCATGCACCCCGGACCATGACTCTCCATAATCATCAGTGATCCCGTGCACACCTCAGGCTCCTCCATCAACTGGTGCTCCTCTGCCAGACCACCAACATCCTCCAGTGATGTGATAGAATGATGTATCTAGGTGTCCACCAAGATAGGTGAAGTGGATCTCTGACGAATATCCTCAAGGAGATCCTCTGATCTAGATTCTTATTCATGAAGGGTTGTCTATGTGCCTCTTAAGAATCCCCGATTTCTCTCCAACTCCCGAGTGAGTCGGTCCACCTCTAACTCTCATACCCTCAAGGCCCTATGATACATCTCGCCAATCCCCCAGAGGCAGTCCCTGTCTATCAACAACTGCTGGTAGTCAGTCCTCATCATAGACACTCTCTCCTTGAGGGTATGAAGGTCATCCATGGAAAATCCATCATCTGCACTACCATGTGCCACCGATGCCCTCCAATAGTAATTGGTCACCAAGGCATGTGTGTCAACAATACGTCTAGTGGTTGTCATGATCATAGCCTCGCTAACTCTCAACTGCGCTGCTAAGTGTTGTGACTCCTGATCATAGTTATGCTGAGGTGCCACCTCATACCCCTCACTAATAGTGTCAACACTGGAATCCCCAAAAATACCCTCTGCATAAGATAGTGTGCTAAACTGCCCACTGTCTACCATGTTGATGGGTCCTCCTGTATGCAATTGCACCCCATCACTAGATGTTATCTCCACATCGTATCCTGTATGAGCAGATGTATCCTCATGTGAACTCACCCTGTTGCTATCATCTACGCCTGGATCCCATATAGATGTGTCCAGACACGTGCTAGGGTCATCCTGACTAATAAGGAGTGCATCCTCATCACTGTAGGCCGATCCTAGAAGTAAGTGCTCCATAAACCTGTCAGTCTCCACAATCTGCTCAACTAATGGAGTCTCCCAAATCTGTGACTCAATCTCCTCATGTTGATTTGTATGTGTAAGGTCAACTGTCTGCACATCCTGTATCTCCTCCTGGATCTGTGGATCTATAGTTCCATGGTGTGCATCCCTCACACAAGGCTCCTCCATCATATCTGACATGCCATTGATATCCTCTTGTGATGTGGCTATCATGGATGTCTGAAAAGACGACAGATGTGTAATGACCACCATAAGAGGTTTGTCATCTATAGGTGCTAACACGTGTGAGTCCTCACTAGTGCCACCACTTTGTTGGGGTGTAAGGTCATCAACAACATGTGATATGTTTGTTGAAGTACTAGTGCTATCATCTTGTCCACCCGACTGTCTATCTACTATACAAGGGTCACTATTCTCCTAAAGCGTGCTAAAATCATCATCCTTTTTGCAAGAGTCACTATCACTAGTCCCTGTGCAAGATTCACTCTCATCATCAAACTGCTCCAGATCAACATCAATCGATCCATCCTCACATGCCTCATCATCACTGTCACAGTGCACCTCAATAATATGCTTCTTACCCTTACCCCTACACCTATGATTTGGTTCCCAAGGCACCTTTCAACTGTAGCAAAGCTACATGATCCTAATGGGTGTGGGGTTTCTAATGGGCATGGGGTTCCTTTAGAAGGATGCTCTTATTTCCTCCCTTTCCTTGAGCCTATTATCGCACAGTTTGTAGCTAGGTCAAAAGGCTAGAGGATAGAGGCCAAACTGGCGTAACAGGAACCTACCCCACCCAATGTCACCATAATGGGGAGGTTCTTTCTATTCAAGGAGGTTAGCCCGAGGGAGACGTCCCCGGTAACCTGGGGTTTTGAAGAGTCCAAAGTATAAAGGTCAAAGAAAAATTTCCTCCTCACCGGTTACCACCAAGGTCAGATAGTCTAGCTAATCAGCTAATGATGAAGTGTAGCCCCAAATGAGAACACCTGCCCGAAACAAGACAATAGAAAAACAATATATATGCAGGCTTTAATTTAATGGGTTAATACTTCGTGTAACTATCTGATATCAATATGTAAGCAATTAAAACAACAGATATCAATGAGATCAACGTTTATCAATATAGCAATGGAGTAATATCAATTCATCAATAACTATTGAGATGGTGTAGCCAACAATGTATTTAATCAATCCCTTACTCAATAAATGCTCTTAACCATCATCTAATTTCTTATCAACAAAAAGGTGTTGCATCAAGATGGAATAACCAAGTATGATGTCAGCCTAGTTAGGGTTTCAAATTTAAAAGTTTTAAGAGGTTGTTTGAGCACTATCACTTCAACGTTGTGGATCTAAGATCAGTGCCTAGGGGTAGATGGAGTCAATTAAGGAGAAGACGGAATGTTGAAGGGATAAAAGGCTAAGGACAAGAGGGAAGGGTTCTAAGGTGCTTCAATGGCAGGGCCCTAGAATCAAAACCCTAGGGGAAATATGCTCACCCCGGTGTTGCTTAAGCAAGGCCTCGTGCTCTTTCCTCATTCCTTAGGTCAAAATTGGCAAAACAACTAGCATAAAGGATAAGTCAAGACAAGAGATCAAGGTGAGGGAGAGTCTTGCAATGAAAAGGCTCTATCACCAAACCCTAGAAGCAGGACGGCCCTAGGTGTAGATAACCTAGGCCTAGGATGTCTCCTCATTCTTAAACTTTTAAAAGCACAACTAGCACAGGGGAAAAAGTGAAAAGAGTGTAGCAAAGGCTAGGCTCTTCCTTCCTTCTTCAATGACTGAATATTTATCTTTTAGGGGACATGAAACAAGGACCCACTTGTGTGCTTGTCACCTAGGGTTTTAAATCAACAAATTTATAATAAATGCAAGAATACAAGCATACAACCATTCAATTAAGAAGTTTTGGAGAAAATACACTTACATATCATGAAGAAATAGCAATGCAAACCCTAGTTGTAAACCTTCCTTCAAGAGAAATGCCAAATATGCCAAGAAAATCCTTCCTTCAAAAAGTGTGCCTCACTTAAAAGATGAAATACCCCAACTAGGGCGCAAAAATCAGATCTCACAAGAGAGTGAGTTGTGTGTTATGTCAAAATGAGGGGAAAACGCCTCAATATATATTGTATCATGACCTCTAATTAAAATTAGGTCATTAAAAATAGCCGACAAGGCTACAAACCAAAATTATACTGTTTTTACATTAAATTGTCAAATCAAAGCCCTAATTGAGCATAAGCAATACATCAAGCCTAGCTGAGGGAGACGTTAGCCCCTTTTAGGGTAAATGAAACACTAAATGACAAAACGTTGGCCCTCTTTGGGCCTCCAAATTTTTCCACACGTGCCAACTGCCCTGTCAAACTGTCACACGCTCAAGGTGATGTCAATGGCTCCAAGGTGACATCCTGGGTCATCAAGGGGAAACGTTCCTCTAGAAGTGGGTCAACCCCGTAGGCTGGGCTCAACCAAAGTGTCCCTGATGGACATCCTTCTTCTTCTCATGTGAAAAATCTTGGTCAAACATTGTCCTGTCTCTACCCCTGATGGGGTCCCAACAACCATCTGATGGGCTCTTCAGCCCCATGGAGGTCTGAACTAATCATCTCCCCATGTGTACCGATCCACGTGGTACCTGTCCATCGGGCATGGTCCTGCACATCAAAAACTTTTCCCTCCACAGGCTCATTAGTCACAGGGATCATAACAATGTTAATCACGTTTCATCATTAATTTTATCAAACATATGCATAAAAACCCTGATATATCATTCAATAGCTCAAAGATATTACAAAGACCTACAATGCAAAGCTGAAGAAAAAGACAAAACACCCTATTGGGCTAGTATCCATAAGGAAAGGTAGGTCTCCAAGGGGTATCATCCAAGCCATGTAAAACAAGGTGATGTGGTCAAGGGATGTCTAGACATACGGGTAGAGTGAGAGACAGGGATGCATGGTATTACCTGTGGGTGCCTTTGTAGAAGGTGAGTTGTACTCATCATGGATGCAAATTTTTTCAAGCCCTTTATTGCCTTTAATCTTTCTTTTCTTTATTGCTTTTTCTTTTTTATTTCAAGACTAACTAGAGGACACTACCTTGGCGTGGTGACTAGAGCTAACAGTGTTACCCACAAGCACTTTCACAGAGATGATAAGGCTAGCTCGTGATGAGACCCCCTATCCTCTTGGCTAGGTCTTTTTTTTGTTATTTTTCTTCGGGTCCCTCTTGTTTCTTGCCGAGAGGATTTGTATTGCCTTCTCTGGGATCCCTGAGCGAGGCATCTCTAGGTTTCATTTTTTATGGCTTTTATCTTTTACCAGCTGCTTTTACCTTCTGGGCCTTTAGCCCCTTCTTCCCATGAGATAAGGTGCAACCCCACAAACAAATCATCCTAATGCCCGGACTAGGGGAATGGGATAGATGAGCCGGAGATAAGATGAAAAAATGATAATATGATGGGAGCAGACGATGGCTCTTCAGAAATTCCCCCGGTGGAAAACCAAAACTTATGGGTATAGGCTTGCTAGGACACCCTGCCAATTCCCCCTACCATGGTCAAGTGGGTTAATGTAAGATCCAAGCAGTTGTCAGAAATAAAAGGAGTAAGATGCATATATCTAAAGGTTATAATGATCAAAAGTGACACATACCATGATACCTAGACCAATTATGTCATGGAGCAAGAGTCTTCTCTGATGCAAGTCCAAGCCAAAGGTGATGGATGCTGTTGCTACTAACAAGACGAGTCTGATGAAAGAGAAGAAATATGGGCTCTCCAGGGCCATATTCAGATCAATCCTACTCTCAGTACTCCATGTCTAGGACCCGTGGGCCTCGAGACATGATCTCCTAGTTATCCATAGAAATCGGGGATAAAATCTAGCTCCAACTCGGGGACATGTGCTCACCATAGAGCGCATGAGAACCTTAGCATCTCTGGCATAACCTGCAGACCTTCTCAACTCGATAAGGGCATCAGTAACAAAGGTGGGGTGGTATTGCCACCCCATAATATATATATGTATATAACTGAAATAAAACAATCAATATGCAAGTGAGGAAACATACTATCATGAAATGCAAATGGTATAATACACGAAAAATGCCTACCTACCTATACTTACCTATGGAGTCAGGTCCCACCACTTGGTGGGGTTTGAGGAGGTGCTCACTGATGGGTAATGGGAACCTTCTTCCTTCCAAAGTGGACAAGTAGTATGAGTTATCAACTAATTCCAGTCCAACTTTGAAGGGTCTAAGCCATGACTGTGTGCTTCCTTTTACATTAGTTGGCTCTCCTTTCTGAGTATCCCACATCCATACCATATCTCCCTCCTTATACTTTCTGACTTTGTATTTGGTCGTTCCTTGAACAACCCTAGTGTATTGCACCGAGGGAGGTGGGTGGGCTTCTGTTGTAAAGACTCCTTGTTGAGACGGGCGGATTTGCACGCCATCTTCATTTTTATTTAATATTTTCACCGTCCCAACTTCTTTGTTCTTTAATTCATCGAGGAGTTGTTGGTATTCTTCTTTCTTGGGCCATTTGATCTGATCAAAGTCTTCCTCTGTTGCAAAGGGCATGTCTTCTGGAGAATATTTTTGAAGAGTTTGTATCATATCGTCCTGCGTTTTATCATTTTTGGTGGGATGAACAATATCTTGCACATGGTCCCCAGTTATTGGCACATTAAGTAGACGTCCCATCATTCCATCTTTTAAAGGTAATTGCAAAAAGGTGAGGTCCATCTCAAGGGAACCTCCTATCATTGCGCCAAAATTCCTAGATAACAACATTCCCCACACATCTGGGACATCAACCGCTATAATGTCAATGTGGACTGTCTTCTTGGGGTATTCTTTTAAGTGCACTTCAACATTTTCAACCACCCCATGTGTGGGTATTTCTTTAGACTCGAAACCACACACATTCCTGTAAGGCCTAGTGACCTTCAAGCCCATTTGTTGAATGACTTTAAGAGACATCCTGTTAGCACCAACACCTGTATCTAGCATGAAATTGTTAAGATATTTGTTGTTCATTGTTAAAGTCATGAAGAAGGGAAGGTTTTCACCATACTGGACCCTGAAATGGTCAGCTTGCAACATAATATGGGGTCCATAGGTTCATCTGATCCTGAAAACAAAGTATCGAAGAATTCTTTGATGGATGGGATCTTGATTGCTTCTCTTAGGGGAACATTCACATGCATCTTTGATAACGCCCCTTCAAAGTCAAAGTTAAGGTCAACCTTACTAGTCTTGGATGTCCTAGGAAGAAGCACCTCAAGAGGCGGGGGTTTCGGCTGATTAGCGGTAGGTTGTTTCGGTTTCTTCCTTTGGTATACCTGAACTTCCTGTTTCTTTAGCTTTTCTCGTGATTCCTGGTCCAGGTTGTTTATTACCACCATCCTTGTTGCTCTGGCTACTTCCCTCATGACTTGTTGATGTTCTATATCTGTGATATTTATCTTTGGAAAGTCCATGAAGCAGTCCATGTTGTTGACTTGTTGCTAGCTAGCGTTATAAGGGAATTCATGCTCACAATGTGCTTCACTACACTCCAGGCACCAAGGGTTTTCATTAAAAACGTTTGTAGGGGCCAAGGTGTTTGGAACTTCATGCTCATTCTTTGGCTTGTAAAATTGGTTCCCTTTCTGGAATTGCCCTTTGAACGGAGGCCTGGGTGCTTGGATTTGGGATTTTTCAAGTTTGACAATCTGGCTCATCATTTATTCCCGATTCTTTATGATGCCATCCATGGAGGCTTGTAATTTGTTGATACTGGTGCAAAGATCTGAAGTAGGCTCAACATTGTGTACTATTTTTTGCTTGGCGTCTATTCTCCCCCTTGGGTTAGCAAAGGGCTCAATCTTAGATGAAAGGAGGTTCCCTTCTATCTTGGTGGTGAGCTCTTGGGCTTCTTGAATGGACTGGGGGTTTTTGTCTCTAAGAAGATACCCTAGTTGGCCATTGAAATATCTGGTGTAAATATGAACAAGGTAGTCATCTTTCAGGTGATGGCTTGCGGGAATTCTTTGTAGCAAAGTCTCGAATCTGGTGTGAAAATCTCGAATGGACTCATTTTCATACTTAGCAAGGCTATTTAGTTGAGTGAGAAGAATATTAGGGTCTTCTTTGATACTCCATCTTTTGAGAAAGGCCTCTTCAAGTCTATCCATGGTCTTGATGCTTCCATTAGGAAGGTTGAGGTACCAACGCCTTGAGGCATCATAAAGAGTAGTAGAGAACAACTTCATGACAAAATATTTAGCATCATCACTGATGGGGTGAAGCTGAAAGAATGCCCAAAAGTTGCTCATATGCTCTTTGGCACTGATGGCATCAGTACCGGTAAATTTAGGCAACCACTTCTCATACTTGGGTGGCATTTGCCTAGGATAGCCTGGTATGGTTGACATGTTTAATGGCCTGAAAAGGGTAGATGACCATTGTCTTTGATTGTTGGTTGGGTTCGTTGTAGTGGTCTGAGAGGTAGACATGATTCTTAAAGGAAGGCTCTTCCCAAAAAGTGATTTGACAATAGGAGAGTTTAAGGGAGGCTTCCTTCTGAAAGACAAAGGAGGATTGTTGAATCTCCTTCTAGTTTGTGGAGTCACCAGATAGTTTACTTGAAACTGCCAAAGAAAAGGGGAAAAACACCCTAGTGGATTCGCCAGGTAAGCTTGTAAGAAAAGGTATCTGAGGCAGGGCTTACCGAAAATATTTGTCATTTGAGGAATATTGACTCAGTGTTCCCTGGCAACGGTGCCAAAATGTTATCGCACAGTTTGTAGCTAGGTCAAAAGGCTAGAGGATAGAGGCCAAACTGGCGTAACAGGAACCTACCCCACCCAATGTCACCATAATGGGGAGGTTATTTCTATTCAGGGAGGTTAGCCCAGGGGAGACATCCCCGGTAACCTGGTGTTTTGAAGAGGCCAAAGTATAAGGGTCAAAGAAAAAGTTCCTCCTCATAGGTTACCACCAAGGTCAGATAGTCTGGCTAATCAGCCAATGATGAAGTGTAGCCCCAAATGAGAGCACCTGCCTGGAACAAGACAATAGAAAAACAATATATATGCAGGCTTTAATTCAATGGGTTAGTACTTTCTGTAACTATCTGATATCAATATGTAAGCAATTAAAACAACAGATATCAATGAGATCAACGTTTATCAATATAGCAATGGAGTAATATCAATTCATCAATAACTATTGAGATGGTGTAGCCAAAAATGTATTTAATCAATCCCTTACTCAATACATGCTCTTAAACATCATCTAATTGCTTATCAACAAAAAGGTGCTGCGTCAAGATGGAATAACCAAGTATGATGTCAGCCTAGTTAGGGTTAGCTAGTTAGTTAGGGTTTCAAATTTAAAAGTTTTAAGAGGTTGTTTGAGCACTATCACTTCAACGTTGTGGATCTAAGATCAGTGCCTAGGGGTAGATGGAGTCAATTAAGGAGAGGATGCAAGGTTAAAGGGATAAAAGGCTAAGGACAAGAGGGAAGGGTTCTAAGGTGCTGCAATGGTAGGGCCCTAGAATCAAAACCCTAGGGGAAAGATGCTCACTCTGGTGTTTCTTAAGCAAGGCCTCGTGCTCTTTCCTCCTTCCTTAGGTCAAAATTGGAAAAACAGATAGCATAAAGGATAAGTCAAGACAAGAGAACAAGGTGAGGGAGAGTGTTGCAATGGAAAGGCTCTATCACCAAACCCTAGAAGCAGGACGTCCCTAAGTGTAGATAACCTAGGCCTGGGACATCTCCTCCTTCTTAACCTTTTAAAAGCATAACTAGCACAGGGGAAAAAGTTAAAAGAGTGTAGAAAATGCTAGTCTCTTCCTTCCTTCTTCAATGGATGAATATTTCTCTTTTAGGGGACATGAAACAAGGACCTACTTGTGTGCTTGTCACCTAGGGTTTTAAATCAGAAAATATATAATAAATGCAAGAATTCAAGCCTACAACCATTCAATTAAGAATTTTTGCAGAAAATACACTTACATATCATGAAGAAATAGCAATGAAAACCCTAGTTGTAAACCTTCCTTCAAGATAAATGATAAATATGCCAAGAAAATCCTTCCTTCAACAAGTGCACCTCACTTAAAAGATGAAATACCCCAACTAGGGCACAAAAATCAGATCTCACAAGAGAGTGAGTTGTTTTTTATGTCAAAATGAGGGAAAAACTCCTCAATATATACTGTATCATGACCTCTAATTAAAATTAGGTCATTAAAAATAGTCGACAAGGCTGCAAACCAAAATTATACTGTTTTTACATTAAATTGCCAAATCAAAGCCCTAACTAA
The DNA here is from genome assembly GCA_009831015.1 of Picea engelmannii. Lineage (NCBI taxonomy): Eukaryota > Viridiplantae > Streptophyta > Pinopsida > Pinales > Pinaceae > Picea > Picea engelmannii. Next base: position 347,387 of record ML782764.1, on the reverse strand, counting down.
GCATAAGCAAGACGTCAAGCCCCACTGAGGGAGACGTTAGCCCCTTTTAGTGCAAATGCAGCACTAAATGACAAAACGTTGGCCCTATTTGGGCCTCCAAATCCTACCACACATGCCAGCTGCCCTGTCAAACTATCACACGCTCAAGGTGATGTCCTGGGCCATCAAGAGGAAACGTTCCTCTGGAAGTGGGTCAACCCCCTGGGCTGGGCTCAGTCAAAGTGTCCCTGCTGGATGTCCTTCTTCTTCTCATGTGAAAAATCTTGGTCAAACATTGTCATGTCTCTACCCCTAATGGGGTCCCAACAACCATCTGATGGGCTCTTCATCCCCATGGAGGTCCGAACTAATCATCTCCCCATGTGTACCAGTCCACGTGGTACCTATCCATCAGGCATGGTCCTACACATTAAAAACTTCACCCTCCACAGGCTCATTAGTCACAGGGATCATAGCAATGTTAATCACGTTTCATCATTAATTTTATCAAACATATGCATAAAAACCCTGATATATCATTCAATAGCTCAAAGATAATACAAATACCTACAATGCAAAGCCAAAGAAAAAGACAAAACACCCTATTGGGCTAGTATCCATAAGGAAAGGTAGGTCTCCAAGGGGTATCATCCAAGCCATGTAAAATGAGGTGATGTGGTCAAGGGATGTCCAGACATATGGGTAGAGTGAGAGATAGGTATGCATGGTATTACCTATGGGTGTCTTTGTAGAAGGCGAGTTGTACCCATCATGGATGCAAATTTTTTAAAGCCCTTTATTGCCTTTATTCTTTCTTTTCTTTATTGCTTTTTCTTTTTTATTTCAAGACTAACTAGAGGACATTGCCTTGGCATGGTGACTAGAGCTGATAGTGTTACCCACAAGCACTTTCACAGAGATGATAAGGATGGCTCGTGATGAGACCCCCTATCCTCTTGGTTAGGTCTTGTTTTTTGTTATTTTTCTTCGGGTCCCTCTTGTTTCTTACCGAGAGGATTTTTATTTCCTTCTCGGGGATCCCTGGGCGAGGAATCTCTAGGTTCCATTTTTAATGGATTTTATCTTCTACCAGCTGTTTTTACCTTCTGGGGCTTTAGCCCCTTCTTCCCACGAGATAAGGTGCAACCCCACAAACAGATCATCCTAATGCCCAAACTAGGGGAATGGGACAGATGAGCGGGAGATAAGATGAAAAAATGATAATATGATGGGAGCGGATGATGGCTCTTCAGAAATCCCCCCGGTGGCAAACCAAAACTTGTGGGTACAGGTTTTCTAGGACACCCTGTCAATTCCCCCTACCATGGTCAAGTGGGTTAATGTAAGATCCAAGCATTTGTCAGAAATAAAAGGAGTAATATGCATATATCTAAAGGTTATAATGATCAAAAGTGACACATACCATGATACTTGGACCAATTACGTCATGGAGCAAGAGTCTTCTCCAATGCAAGTCCAAGCCGAAGGTGATGGATGCTGCTGCTATTGACAAGACGAGTCTGATGAAAGAGAAGAAAGATGGGCCCTCCATGGCCATACTCAGGTCAATCCTGCTCTCATTACTCCATGTCTAGGACCTGTGGGGCCTCGAGACATGATCTCCTAGTTATCCCTAGAATTCCGGGATAACAGAGCCAACATGCAATCTTCGTTTTGCTCCAACTAGGATTTTTATAGGATAGGAACCATTGGAATGTTATTATCCCTTTAAAATTATTGATGGTTTCATATTCCTTCTCACACTTCTCAATCCCGTTAACAATATCCATCTCCTCTTATGGAAGACCCTTCTATGGCTCTACATGCATGTGCTAATTCCCACTGGCTAGCAAGAATCTAAGCTTTGATACCACTGTAATGTGCCCAAGCCAAGATGCAAGGAACATCACAATTTTGGGTGTCTTTTAAAAATTTTATTGGTAGTGGTATTTCGTCAAACACTTTGTTGATCTACTTGTTTACATGTGTTTACTTGCAGGATGGCCTCTTTATTTTGGCCTTAGGGTTTAGTTGATGATTTAGATGTGTGTTGCAGTAATAAACAAGAATATATAATCATGGAACATACCTCAACCATATTCAATATGATAGATAAGCCAAAACATCTCAAATCTACTTTTATTCATGAAATAGAAGAACCTACTACAATGAAGATGTTGATCTGGAATTCTCAACATATGGCTAAGACGATAGACAATAGAAGTTGGAGATGCTACAAAATGCTCCAATAGAAGATGCCACAGGCCTCCAAAGGCCAAATATCCAATGCACATACATACAATATGATCTGGGTCATATGAAGTGCAAGAGGCCCCAAGTGGATTTGGAGGGCTTTGGATTTGGTAATTTTTCAGACTAGTTACAAGATTTTTTTGGTTTCTCCTATTCTCTTACTTTACCCAAGAAATATTAAGAGACTAGATAAGATAAATAACACAAAAGTAAATGAAAACATTAAAAATTAGGTCAACTATGTGTAACAAAAGCAAGTAATTTGTGAAAGAACTATCCTCCCCTCTATTCCCATGCATGGTTGACCTCTAAGCCATCCCTTTTGCAACCAGAAGAAGCATCTACTTAACAAAAGTACCAAATTCAATCAAACTGCTAGCCTCTGTCACACCATGTCCACTTCAAAATTTTTATAAAAATTAATAGAAAATTCATCATATATCTACCCTATTTCACCCTTATATCTACCTATTTTATCCTTATCTCCCAAATCATTTTGTTCTCCATCAATCATTTTAAAAATAGTCTACTCTATTTTATTCTTTAGTAGCATATTGGCCTCCACAAAGTTTGAATGGATATATAGACCAAACCTTCAAGATTCTTAGATATTTCAGAGTATTAAACTGTAAGAGTGTGATAGTTGAATGGACAGTCCCCTATAGTTGTAGAAGCCCTTGCCCATCAATAGAAAATACAAAATTTTCAATTACATGCATACAAGCTTTGAAAAATAATGATTAGTTGTAGCAGCCCCTTCCCATCAATATTTGCACAAGTAATGATTAGCTGTAGCAGCCCCTGCCCATCAATAGAAAATACAAATTTGTCAATTACATGCATACAATCTTTGCATGAATAATGATTAGTTGTAGCTTCCCCTGCCCATTAATAGAAAATACAAATTTGTCAATTATATGCATACAATCTTTGCATGGATAATGATTAGCTGTAGCAGGCCTTGCCCATCAATAGAATTTTTTTTTTTGTCAGTTACATGCATACAATCTTTGCACGAATAATGATTAGCTGTAGCAGCCCTACCCATCAATAGAAGATACAAATTTGTCAATTACATGCATACAATCTTTGCACGGATAATGATTAGCTGTAGCAGCCCCTGCCCATCAATAGAAAATACAAATTTGTCAATTACATGCATACAATCTTTGCACGAATAATGATTAGTTGTAGCAGCCCCTGCCCATCAATAGAAAACACAAATTTTTCAATTACATGCATACAATCTTTGCACGAATAATGATGATAGTGTTGCTACCAAATATATGTGCATATTGTCATTGTTTCTTTAATAGATATCATTCCTAAAAAATTATTCTAACACCTAAGATCCAAATAAGGTGATAAATAATGATTAAGAATTAGCAAAAAAATGCAGAGTGGCCAATGACTTTCCCCAAACACCTTGTAGACATTCTGTCTAATGATTAATGGAAGTTTTTATAAATTAAAACAGAAAGAGAAGCATCACTGATCTTTGGAACAACAAAAAAACAAAGCATGTAAAGCCGATCATTGAGCTTCTTTCATATCCTTTGTGATGCAGGGTAAAAACAAAAATTGGACTACTAATCTATAAGAGACTGAAATTCATATCCTTGAACAGGCTAAAGTCAACCTGAGTGTGCACCCCTGGTCTGCCTATAGATTTCTCAGCCTGAGTTTGCACCCTTTCTCTGCCTATAGATTGCTCTTCTATATCAATTAACCCATCAAACTCCAATCTAGACCTTAAAGAAATATCTCAACTTTTAAACATACGCCTGCAACCCTTCTCCTCGAGACCCAAAGGAAGGAAAAGCTTGATAAAGACGACCTGCGTCTTTTTTGGATTTCAAAGATGGCCTTGTTTTTCTCATTCACTTCAGCATCCACGCGTTTGTCACTATATTTTTGACCAAAACATGGCTCAATGATTGGTTATCTGTCACGCTAATAATGAATTGGTATCACATTCATGTTATACACAATGCCTCCAAATATTATCATGCAACTTGACCAAGAATACATTTATAATCTGAATCGCGATTGGGATTCGATCCTTTGCTATGTTAAACCCTGTGCATCATTTTCAAAACTTGCAATCCCAGTCTTGGTATTCCATCAATTTCAAGAAGCTAGTTGCAATTTGTTTCTTCTACAAATTTCTACAGGACTGCGTTTTCTCCCCTTTAGTTCTAAATGCTTAACACATTTGGAAAAATTCCAACCTCTTCAAATCTATCTTCAACACAACCCATAACTCTATTTGACAGTCCACACTAAATGAAAACAAACTTGCCTTTCAAAACCAAATCATTCAAATGATCTGAACTAGATCACATTAACTCAAGGGGTAATTGACACTAGAGTTGAAGAGTCCAAAAAAAAACCGTCAATCAATAGAAAAAGAAGAAGAAATGAATATAGATCATAACCCTCGACAATTATTGGAAAAGAGGTTCTAGAAAAAGAATAGTGATTACACGGGAGTTAGCACCGAAATTCTTCATTCACATTAAATTGATGTCACTCAAAATAATTCACATTCGTGTTCAAACTGTGGCTTACTCCAATTCCTCTACTCTGCCTACCCTACCTCTACATGTGATTTCATGCTCTCTCTCCTTCCTAGGCTTACAAATTTATCCAAGGAAGTTGATGCTTCCATATCACGACAAATCTAAAGAACCTACTCGACGAATGCCTAAAATCCATTGAATTATTAAGTAAATGCAAACAAAACTTACCCAGTTTCTCTACCATCTCGCCATGGACTCCAGACCCATCCTAAAAACAACCACAAAATAAAATTTTAAATCAACCCTAATTTTCATCAAAACTGAAAAAAAACATTAATCGACTGCATCGAAATTGACAAAAAAACATGAAAAGAAGAAGATGAAAAAATATAAAAGGAAATTGAAAAAAGCATTGGTCAACTACCATCAAATTGACAAAAAGTCATGAATGGAAACGATAAAAAAAGTATCCAACGAAACTGAAAAAAAGCATGAACAGTCAGTTGAAGAGAGAGGGATTTTTTCTTTATCTATAACATAAGGAAGGTTTGAGAGAGGGAGGCAAATGCCTGAAACTAACTATCCGTTTAAGGCATGTGGGAGAAGAGATGTATATATATCAAATCTGACCCTGCTTCACCATTTTACTCTTCCTCCTCTATCTGGTTTGGACTGGTATGCCTGCGTGCTTGGGTTTCTGAGTATGTGTGTTGTTTGAGTATGAATTTCTGAGTTCTGGTTAGTCTCTGTCTGGATGTTTGAATCTGGGTCACGTCTAAGTCAGTCATGTCTGTATGTTATTGAAGAGGAGGTTGGAGTGGATTCGATCATCCGTTGTAGCCAAAAACCTCAAGGAAATGCGACTCATGGAGAGAAGTAAGGCTTCTTTCATTTCCAGGTGCATTTTATTCTTATTTCCTCTAATCTCTTCTATGCCTTGATCTGCTATGAGAGACAATTTCATTCATTACCTTCATTTTTTTTTGTATTGAAATTTATTCAGGATTCCTTGAGCATTTCTCTGCTCTGATGGGATGAGATGGAATGGAAACCCCCACTTGAGCACTGGTCTTCAATGGATTTCATTTCAAGGTTAATCAGGATTCCTTGACCATTTCTCTACTCTGATGGGATGGGATGGGATGGAAACCCCCACTTGAGCAATGGTCTTCAATGGATTTCATTTCAAGGAAAATGTAAAAAATCTTCTTCACGTTGCTGCAACTGCTATCAAATCCTCTTTGGAAAATCAAATCTCTTTGGCTCCAGTTATGGATGTATGGTTTTGGCTATATATCGGTAGCTTCACCATGTTTGTTGAAGTTAATTTCTTATTAATCAACTTAACCAGCCTAACATCATGTTCATTAGATTTAGGTTTTCAATAACTGGTTTACCCTCTCGTTTATTGGTTTAAACTGCCATCACCGCCTATGTCATTCTCTACATCAATTTAACCCACCTTCTCCACCTTCTCCATGTACTCTACCTTTTTACTGATGTAATGTGCCATTAGTTTAGCTCGATTTTTCCATAAACTATGTCATTAGTTTACCTTCCTTTGCCATGATTTGCTTTCCATTTAGTGATTTAAAGTGCCACCACTTTATCCCTCTTTAGCCATTGTATTTACCTTCCTTTGCCATGCTTTTCTTTCCGTTTAGTGATTTAAAGTGCCATCACTTTATCCCTCTTTAGTCATTGTATCTGTCATTAGTTTACCTGCTCGTTCCATTCTTTAATCGATTGTTTATTTCCATCTGTATTGCATAGAATTTGTTTTTTGGTGAGATTTCAAACCAAGCAGTGACTCTAGCTTTCTTTATTAAAACTAAAACTAAACTAACATTCATTATTAATTCTTATTGCTTGCTTTTTTATTTAACTTGTCCTTGTTTATTCTGATCAAACCATTTTATTAAATAAAATATTTATTCAAATTAGTTTACCATGAAGCTTCTTTGTTTTCATTAATTAAACCGTTTCATTAAATAAAATGTTGTTTTTATTAATTAAACCATTTCATTAAATATAATGTTTATGCAATTTAGTTTACCATGAGTCTAAATTGCATTGGCTCCCACATGAATTGCAGCCAATGAAACACTTAATTATTTTTAAATACTTTATATTGAAATGAAATCCAAACAATAAAACACTTAATTATTTTTAAATATTTTATATATTTATATTTATATTGATAATACATATTGGTTCATTTTTATTTTATTTTAAATAGATGTGATCATTAAAGTGGTGAAAGGGAGAATTAAAAATTTTCAATTACAAGTTTTTTACCTTAAAACATTTTTTATATGTTTTTATAATAGGTGGGAAGTGAGGTAGATGTTTATTAAATATAGGTAAAAAAGTTTTAATTCAATATTTCATTATATGAGTATTTATATTTTTTTATATTTTTATAACCGGTGGGAAGTGAGGTAGATGTTCATTAAATATAAGTAAAAAAGTTTTAATTCAATATTTCATTATATGAGTATTTATATTTTTTCTCACTTTTTTCAATAGAACATTAATTTTATATTTATTTATGTTTTTTAATTGTATGAGAAGAGAAGTAGAATATCTATATTATAATATTTTTTTTGAAAAATAGAATATCTTCTTATATTTCTTTTGATTTGATATTGTAAGAGCTTATATTTATTATTGGAGTTCACCATTTATTCAAAATAAACATAATTGTAACATGTATTTATTGTCTCTTTTCATAGATATTTATTAAGAGAGCTATATAAATACAATTATTAATAAAATTATTTTTTTTGTGTAGAAGGTATTTTAACCCTTTCCAAGTGCTCCAAGGAAGGTGGAGCCTCACCCTTCTTTTCTTGGAGTAGTGTAACATGTTTGGTTCCTATGCTTTTATTTTTATTTTTGTTAAGCTCATACATGTCAAAATACACTTTCTATGCATATCTACTTTGCACTATTCACATTTAAATTAATATTACATTTCAACTCTCTAAATTTTTTTTAGAAAAATGCAAATTATACTATCTTATATCATTTACCATATATACTAATTTCCCCTTTAATAATAAACCATGCATATTATTTTTGTTTTCTTTAATTTTTTTATTTTTTTTTACTAATTTATATATATTTTTAATTAAAAATAAGTACTCTGTATGTTTTATATTATACAATTATATTTATTAATATGTAATTTATGAAATTTGATAATGTGTGTTTTTTTATTTTTTAAATTGCATGCGTTTTCTTATTTAAAATTGCATATATTTGTTTGTGAGTGATTTTGATATTATGTGTTTAATGATGTTGGTATATTAATTTGAAATTGTATATTGGGTGAACTAGCATATGTATGTGTAAGTAGTTTTGACAATGTTTGTTTATTTATGTTTATACATTAATTTGAAATTGTATAATGTGTGCTTATTTATTTGAATTTGCATATCATGTGTTTGTTTATTTTAAATTATATATGTATTAGTGTAAATAGATTTGAAAATGGTTGTTTCTTTATGGTTGTTTATTAATTTGAAACTGTATAATGTGTGTTTGTATATTTGAATTTTTATATAGACTATTTACTTATTTGAAATTGTATAATGTGTGTTTGCTTATTTGAAATTGTTTATGTGTATTTATGTTTGCTTATATGAAATTGTTTAGGTTTATATATTGATTTGAAATTGTATGTTTGTTTGCTTATTCCAAATTGCATATTATGTGTTTGAATATTTGAAATTGTATGTGTTTTCTTATTTGAATTGTGTGTTTGGATATTTGAAATTGCATGTGCATGAGTAGTTTTGACAATATTTATTTGTTTAATTTTGTATATTAAATTGAAATTGTATAATGTGTGTTTGTATTCTTAGAAATTGTATTGTGTATTTGAAATTGTATGTGTGACAACAATTGTTTAATTATTTGTTTATATTAAATTAAAATTGTATAAGTGGGTTTGTTTTATTAGAATTTGTATATTGTGTGCTTAAAGTATACGGTGGTATACATACCCTACCCCCCTCTGGATTTGAACTTGTGACCTTTTAGGAGGAAACACTTGTTCTTAACCATTAGGCCCACTCAGGTTGTAAGTGTATGGTTTTGACAAAGTTTATTTGATTATGTTTATAAACTATTTGAAATTATATGATGTGTATTTGCTGTGATGAATTTATATATTTTGTATTTGCATATGTATGCTAGATAGTTTTGATAATTTATGTTTGCATATTGATTTTAAAATTTTAATGTGTATTTATCTATTATGTGTTTGCTTGGATTATATTGTAAAATGTATATTTATTTTGTATAATGTTAAAACATTCAAATTTAATTTAAAATCATATTAAATATATACACATATATCATTGTATAAAATATTATATTAAATATTGTATTTTTAATCTTTATTTTTACATTGTTTTTTCCTTTTTTAAAAGTTTTTTTTAATGATTTTTCATTTACCATTTATTGAACCCATCTTAACAATAATAATATATCTCACACATTTTGATAATGAATTATCTTAACTTATTCTTGATTAAAATCACAACATAAATAATTATTTTTAATATAAATTATAAAAATAACATTATTATGACCAATACATAATAATAAATTAATATGTTCAATAAAATCCACTAATATTATAATTCATCTTAAATAATAAAATTATTTTGGCATGTTGATATGTTAAAAAAAACATATTAACTATGCACAGACGCACAAAGGTTTTTGGGTAGCTTGTTAGTAGAGATTTTTAAAATCTCTAAGCAAATATAAGCTTTTAATTATTAATATAAAAAAATAAAACTATTTTTTTTTAATAATTAATATACATTTTCCAACCATGAATTATGTAGATATCACAAAATTTATCAATTTCAACATATAGTATTCCAAACTAACAAAAATGAATCAAGGATTACATTATTTAAAAGCTCTAAATATATATTTAAATACATATTAATTACATCAATTCTATCTTTAATAAATCAACCTACCCTTGTTGTAAAGAAAGAAGTGGGGATTACACCTCTTCTTGTACATTTACATACAAGTGAAAACCTTAACCAAATATAATTTAAAAAAAAAAACCTTGTTTATATAAAACATTTATTGGGAAAATGATCTGAATTTATGCAGGAATGCAACATAATACACAAAAAACCATGAATACAAAGATGCAGTGGAAATAACACTTCATTTCATTAATATCAAAGAACTGAATTTTTTTATAGACACAATAGAAATAAACTAGCTAAGCGTTGGTAGCTTATATCTAAGAAGAGATGTGGCAGCTACAGGCCTATGAACTCCGTGTTACAATGAGGCTCGAAGGACTATATATTATTGAGAAACAATGGAAACCCTAAACATCCAAAAACCTAACCCTAGGAGATGAAACACCAGACTATGGGCCCCGTCAGGGTAAATTGGTACATCAATTTCTCGTGGTTGTAACTTTGGCATACTATCTCCATTTGACGCATATGATACATTGATAGAAAGATCTATCCGAGGACTACAACTATTGATAATGAATACCATGGTTCGGGTTGAATGAATATTTAGTAGAGGTTTGATGACCAAAAAACGTCGTTTAAGGCCTCAAAACGGCTCTGGAAGTTCATGACCCGGAAAACTGCCAAAAATAGTAAATTGTGCTACAATTAAGGAAATTAAAAAACTAAAAGAAGCAATGGTGGGGGTATCAGTGGAATAGGAGGGTGGCCACCAATATCCACGTGGATCATTCCTCACCCCTTAGGAAGCAATGGTCCCCATTGTGTTGATTTCCTCCATGAGATGAGGAAACTTCTGTTGAACTTCGTCCCTGGTGAGACACTTGCCCTGGTGAAGGAGTTGGCCTTCTTTGACAACTCGATATAGTTGGATCCTCTGCTGGTGGGTGTTCTTGATCTATGTGTCCATAATCCGATCAGTTGTGGCTTGTTCCATGTAGTCTGGGTTTAAATCTATTGGTGTGAGTTGTTCTGCCATGTCGGAAGTGTCCAATAGAGGTGGAAAGTAAGGTTGAAGGTGGTCCACACTGAACACTGGGTGTAGACCAAGGAATGGTGGGATACCGATTTCGATGGAATTGTCCCCTATAGCCTTGGTGATGGTGTATGGTCGATATTGGAGTGGGCGAAGCTTGCGGTGGGGTCCAACGAGACATTCCTTCTGTAAATGTACCCACACTTTGTCCCCCACCTAGAAGTTGTGTTGCACCCGATGCTGATCATGCCGCTACTTGTACTTAGAATTGGCTATGTCCAATATTTCATGAACATGTTAGCGAATGTGTTGAATGCGCTCAATGAAGTTGTTCACCTTGGCATCTTTAGATTGGACATGAGTCGAATCATCCTGAGTAGCTTCAAATGGTATGGCTACGTTAATGGGACATAGTGGTTGGAATCCCAAGCCCACCTGAAAGGGGTTGTGGTTAGTTGAGTTGTGGAGGGCCTGGTTATAGCTATGTTGTACATAGGGGAGTCTCTCATCCCATGTGTGTGGATGCTTTGATTTGTACATGTGCAAAATGTGTACGATCATCCTATTGATGACCTCTGTCTGGCCATCAGTTTGGGGATGGAAATTTGTGGACTTGGTGAGCTTGGTGTCCAACATTGACAAGAGGATGGACCAAAATGTACTGAGGAACCTGTTGTCCCGATCTGAGATGATAGACTGTGGGATCCCAAAGTTTACCCACACTCGTTCAAAGAAGAGTTTAACAGTGGCCTCAGTTGTGATATTCTTCTTACAGGCGACCATAATGGCCATATTCGAGAATCTGTTGATGACCACGAAAACACAGTCATTGTCATGATGAGTAGAAGGAAGGCCCAACATGTAATCCATGGAGATGGATTCCCAATTTCAACTAAGGGTAGGGAGCGGAAAATAGAGGCCTTGCTTCTTGATGGTCGATTTGGCAATGGCCCAGGCAGTGCAAGATTTGATGTACTTCCCGACATCTTGCCGAAGGTTTGGCCAATAGAAATACTTCTGAAGTACTGGCATCATTTTCTCGACCCTGAGATGCCCAACGACCCGACTATAGTGCGTTTCCCAAATCATCTTGGCACACTTGCTTGAAGGAACACAAAGGTGTCCCAAGTGACATAGTAGTGCATCATGGAGGTGAAAATTTGGAACTTGATTACTCTCCAAGAGCGTCTTGTATGTGTGGCTGAAATCTGGATCGCTCTTGTAGAGAAGTGGCCAATCAAAAGTATTGTGCCCACAAGATTTGAGCACGGTGGTCATCGCCACTATTGGTGGTTGACTGAGGCAGTCTGCAAAATTATTGGTGATGTCCTTCTTGTACTTTATGTTCAAATGAAACTGTTGTAGATACCTAGACCACTTATAATGGAAATCATTATGCAACTTCCCTTATGTCTGTATTACTGCATGGGTCAGTGGTCTGTGTGGATGATCATTTCCTTCCCCAAAATGTGTTGCTTCCATTGTCGAAAAACCTACACAATGGAATACATTTATTTGTCATAAGTGGGATACTCTCAGACAGTGTCGGACAATGTCCCACTGTGATATGTCATTGAATGCCCTTGTTGAGTAAGAACTTCCCCAATAGTATAGTCATAGGCATCTGTCTCGATCTTAAATGGTTGTTGAAAGTCCAGTAATGTGAACATTGGGGCACAACAGAGGAGATGTTTCAATTCTACGAACGCCTTTTGTTGATATTTTGACTAAAATAATTTTGATTTTGCTCCTCCCTTGGTGACTTGACTAAAGGGCCAAGTGATATGACAGAATCCCAACACGAACCTGCAGTAGAAATTAGCAAGACCCAGAAATATGCGAAGCTCTGTTAGAGTGGTCGGGGTTGGCCAATCCCGGATGAATTGGATCTTGGTTGGATCCACATGCACCCCACGCTCATCAATAATGTATCCTAGATACTGAACCTGGTTCATGCCAAAAGTGTGATTCTCCAAATTGGCACACAACTTGTGTTTTTGCATTGTTGGGGGGACCTGTCGGATGTGGTGGAGGTGCTCTTCCCGAGTCTAGATGAAGATCAGGATGTCATCCAAGTATACTACTACAAATGAGTTGGTGAATAGCCATAATATGTTGTCCATCAACCTCATGGAGGTTGTGGGAGCATTCGTCAACCCAAAAGGCATGACCAACCATTCAAAAAGGCCCTCCTTGGATTTGAAGGCAGTGTTCCACACATCGGACGGTTCGATTGGTACCTGGTGATACCCAGACTTCAAGTCGATCTTGCTTAAATATTTCTCCCCTTGGAGTTGGTCCAAAAGGTCATAAATCTATGGGATCGGGTACCTATTCCAGACAGTGATCTTGTTTAGTGCCCCATAGTCAATACAGAGTCTCCAAGTACCATCCTTATTTTGCACCAACATGATCGGGCTCCCACAGGGCGACGAACTTGGACGGATGTGACCTATCTGTAGCAACTCCTGAATCTACCTCTTGATTTCATCGTTCTCCAGAATAGAGTGCCGATAGATCGGTCCATTGGGCAACGACGCACCTGGGGCCAGATCGATGGGGTGCTTGACCTAATAGTGCAGAGGCACCCCTACGGGTGAGGTGAAGATGTCCCGATACTCCTCCATGACCTTGTCCATTTGTTGTTTTTGTGCGGCGGAGCCTTGTCTAGAGGTCGTGGCCACAGTCTTCTTCTTGCCCCGAGGGTGGATCATCAAGACAAAAAAAAATTCTCGTTTTGGAAATGATCTTATTGCATTGTTTTGCAGTAACCAAAGAGATAACGACATGCGATGGTACCTCTGGTATCATGTACAACTTATTTCCCATGGTAACAATAACAGCATGAGGTCAGTACTCATACACAACATGTCGCTTCAACAAGTATGGCCAGCCTAATAATACAACACAAACATCAAGAGGAGAAATGTAACATAATACATCATTGTTGAAGGGCTTGATGTTGTAGGGAAGGCATAACTGTTGGCTGACGCGAAGATCCTATCCTTGGTGAAACCACCCAATCATGTATGGTTGTGAGAGTGTTGTGGTCATCAAACCCAACCACTTCACGACCTCTTATGAAATGAGGTTGTTTTGGCTCCCATTGTCGACAATGAACTATAGCGAGGAACCTTTTACCCACATCTGGGAGTGGAAGAGACACTCCTCCTCCTCCGTATCTTTCGGTTCTTCCTTTTGGATCTTCATGGTGGCAACAATGGCGTTGGGATCCACATTGATAATCTGCTTCCCTCTGTCATTCCCCTTATTGGGTTCTGATTTAGTGTCGGAGAATGCATCTGATTCCGAATCCCTCATCACGGTCACGAGTGACTATTTGGCCCGACACTCACTTGTGTTGTGAGTGGAGCTCTTATGGAACTCACACCACTTTCTCGTGTCCTTCTTCAGATTTGCGGTGTTGTTATTTTCTTGTGGATTTGGCAGGTTGTATTGAGCCACCATGCCTTGGATTTGTCCTTTGTTCTATGATTTGGGGGCACCTTTCTCTTCCTTTTGATTCGCAAATCCAAAGTCTGCTTCTTCTGTTTGAATTTCTTCTCAATCTTGGCAGCATACCTGTATGTCATACCAAGTGAGGAGATGTCGAGGAACTCCATTTCCTCCTGAATATATATGTGTAGACAACTGCGGTACTTCAACACCAATTTTTTCTCTGAATCTTTGATACCCAACTTTGTGCATAGGGTATGGAAAAGATTCGTCAGCTCATGCACATCTCGATCCCTTTTATGTCGTAGCGTAGCCCATTGTATGTACGTGTCCTCATAGCTCCCCACGGGATAATATTGTTCCTTGATGGCATCTTGAAAAGAATTCCAAGTGGGTATAGCCGAGAACAGAGAGGGTTCCTCCTCGTCCTTTTTCTCACAGTAGGTTTCCCACCATTCCTTGACATGGGAGGCAACTTTGAGCAGTGAAAAAACAATCTTTTCTCGGTCGAAAAAGTCATGAGTTGAGAAATATCCTTCTAATAGAATCAACCATCTCTCTACGGTGTCTGCATCTATTTGGCCATCAAATATGGGAATGTCAAAGTTTGCTTGTACCTTAAAAGGGGTTGTGCCTCCAGAGTGGTTGTTGGATGCAGATGCGTCGCCGGTGGGCAATCATTGAAGGATCTGGTCAAATTTATCCATCATTGCGTTACTTTTTTTTTCAAGATCCTCCTCGAGAAATATTTTGATAAGATATCCTGCTCCCTTGTATTTATTTCCGTCCCCCATGGGCGGTCGTCGGGGTTTGCGAGGCTGATCTTGCAAAGGTTCAACCAGATCGAGCTCTAACTCCTTATACCCCGACCTCATTGGGGACATGCAAAGAAGGATCGAGAAAGAGTAGACTGATATGATACCATTGATCCAAATTTATGCAGGAACGCAACATAATACACAAATAACCATGAATACAAAGATGCAGTGGAAATAATACTTCGTTTCATCAATATCAAAGAACTAAAATTTGTTTATAGACAGAATAGAAATAAACTAGCTAGGGCGCTGGTAGCTTATCTCTGAGAATAGATGTGGCGGTTAGGGCCTCTGAAATCTGTGTTACAGTGCGGCTCGAAGGACTATATATTATTGAGAAACAATGGAAACCCTAAACATCCAAAAACCTAACCCTAGGAGATGAAACGCCAGACTATGGGCCCCGTCGGGGTAAATTGGTACATCGATTTCCCGGGGTCGTAACTTTGGCATACTATCTTCGTTTGACACATAGGATACATTGTTATAAATATCTATCCAAGGACTACAACCGCTAACAATGAATGTCATGGTTTGGAACAGACTAATCTTCGTCGAAGGTTTGATGCCCAAAAAACGCCACTTAGGGCCTCAAAACGACTCCGGAAGTTCAGGACCTGAAAAACTACCAAAAATAGTAAATTGTGCTACAATCAAGGAAACTGAAAAACTGAAAGAACCAATGGTGGGGGTCCAAGTGGAATAGGGGGGCGACCACCAATATCCACCTGGATCAGAAAACAAAATCATCACATATGAGAGTTAATAATAGACTTACCCATACTTACAATTAGAATGATGCATCTATGGTCTTTATTCAATGACAATTTTTTGTTAAATTGTGCCTCCCTTGTAGGCTTGTGTTCACAAACTTAGAGTTGGTTCTTAAGAGCTTCCCATTGAAAAAATTTCTTCAACATATATTACCCTCAACAATCGTGCCACAAGTTGTATCATCTTTCAATTATGGTTTGTCCCCGTGGTTCAACTCAATCAATATAGAGGACAAGAGTATTACCTATACTTCGGATAGTCCCATCGTTCTAGTAGTGAAGTGACAAGTACAAGAGGCAAAACCAGACATGGACTGTCGATGGGATGTCATTCTTAGTGCAAAATTCATGGATCCAATGATTGAGATACATTCCCCTAGACCCCATGAAGTAGGGATCACTTCTGAAGATGAGATCTCTGTCAGCCTTGAACTTGAACAGAAAAGAAAAGAAATCCCTGCCACAAAAGGAGGTCAAGATTTTCCCTTGGATAAGGGGTTTCCAATTTATATCCACCCAAAGAGTCATTGTGCGTGAAGATGGCCATATCCTACCAAACTGGCCAATGAGGCCATTCTCAGCAAATCATAAGGCAAGATTTCTCAAAGAATAAAAATGCACAGGAACCTTCACGATTTCATCCATCTTCTTGATGACGCGAGAGGGAGGATACTTAACCGTTTTTCGAATGCTGGAAACTAGAGATCCAAAATCTTCATTGTCTGGGGGATGGGGGTAGGGGGGTCCCCTCCAATAGTGACAGATGAGATAGAATTCGCAACAAACTAGGGCTCCAGACTTCAACAGATCTAGCAAGACCACTTATATAATTTGTCATTGGAAAAATTGGAGTTGTTAGCTTATAAGGGCCATTTTAGGGGCATGTCCCGCTTTGGTGATTTGAGATCCATAAATTTATGGAGCCTATTTGAGGCCTTAAACTACATTTCTTTGGGTTCAAAACTTTTCTAACAAAGTTCCTAGCATGCTGACATTTTTAAATCACATCGAGAGCTTTCCAATGATCACCTCAATCAAAGTTCATATGAGGAAGTTATGCCTCCCGCAAATTGACCTGTCTTGTTGACCACCATGATACCAAGTGGTTAGCTCCCATTACTCACAAGTTGAGCTAGCCATGTGTTGAATTTCAAGAATATTCTAGAGGGTCCAAAACCATAACCCTAATCAAGAGTCGAGGCATAAAAACACACTAACCCTAACACTAGACCACTATTAGGCCATGTTAAATATTGGACAAGGAAAGAAAGGGGTTCCATTCTTATAGTATTTAGCATTGTTCCATAGTAGAAAAAAGCATTGAGAATATGATATTGAAGTAGAATAGAAGAAGCATAAAATCTTATAGTAGCCATATAGGCCACAATGTCCATGGAAACTCTACAGTGAGTGCACTTTCTTTGTATTTTCAATTCATAACTAAGAATAAAAGAGCAAGGCATAGGCCTCGCCTTATAGCTATGGTTTTCTAGTATTAGATTTTCCCAGGGCATATATTGTGTTTATTGTGTGGATGGTGTTTTATTTTCTTAGATTCTTTCTTTTCAATTTCAATTTAATTCAGTAGCTTGTGCATAGTACGAGATTGTATAATATTGTAAGCTTTGTAAATATAAATTGTTCCAATAGAATATCCACAGTAGTTTACATATCATATTGGTACTAAAGCAATTTTATTTCGGGTTTTTATGGGAAATTGCAAGATACAATAATTGGCATAAGAAAGAAGTCTTAAAGCCTTATCCATGGAAAAGGAGTATAGTAGCAATCCAAAAGTTGAGCCAACGGAGAGATTTTCAAAGATGGAAGCACGAGTCGTTGACATCCCTTGAAACATGGCCATCCTCATGGAACTCTAGTGAAGAAGCTTGGACCTTTTGAGGAGTTTGGTAGCTCTAACTTAGGCACTGGCTTGCGAAAGAAATATAGAGATAACAAAGACCTAGAAAAGGAGTTGAAAAAAGAGTCGAAGAAAGAGAGACTAAGTATTAGTGCCATCACTTCTTCCCAATTTATCTTTAAAGTGGACATCAAACACTACCAAGGTAATACTGATGTTGTTAACTTGAATAGATTGTTGCAACAATTATAACTTTATTTCAATGTTCATAAAAGATTTCATTTGCCCAACCGAAGCTAGAGGGCTGTGCCCAAACTTTGTGGGAAATTCACATGAATATGCTTAAACTAAAGGGTGATACCCCCTATTGGGGACAAAGAGGACCAATGGATCCATTGGCATTAATTCCAGCAAAAGCAAGGGCATAGTGTGCAAGAATACACCAATGAGCTCAAAATACAAGCCATTATGTTGTGTGTATCTCCCAAGAACCTAGACATACTCCTTAAGTATCTGTGAGTGAAAGGATCCAAACAACCACTATATAATCATTGTGATATTAATGGTAACACGAAAGATAATTGTTGGAAGCTACATCCAGATCTGTATCCAAAGAACTCCAAGAAGGATGTCAAGAAGAAGTACATGTCGGCCATTGATTTAAACAACTAGGTAGAGAGAAACTTAGATGTACATGAAAATATTGTCTACACTACAATGGAGAAGGAGGTGAATCTGAGTAGCCTCTATCCAAAGAAAGAGAGGGAGATGAATAAAATCTTCCATATTAAGATCCAAGTCAAGAAAGAAAATATGGTGGATGCTCTATTTGATTTCGTCTCATAGGCCAACCTCATAACAAAAGATCTAGTTAGCAAGATTAGATTGGAAGTTCATGATAATCCTCACTTATATTCATTGGGATGGGTAAATAAGGATGCAAAGCTCAGGATCACTAAGTAGTGTAAAATCAAATTTGTTGAAGTGGAGGTAAACATAACACTACTTGATGTGTGTGGTGTAGTGTTTCAAAGCCTCTATGTGTGTAAGTTTTAAACCTGCGAAGTAAAGCAATGCATATAGATTCTTAAGAAAGACATAAATTAATCAATGGCTCATACACAAAGTACACAAAGATTTTCTACCGGAAACCCTCAACCAGGAAAACCTTTCTTATATTCATTATATCGAATTTCACCATTCACCATACAATATACACAATGTTTTTATGTATTCCGTAGATACCAAAACCCTAATCCATTAATCCGGGATTAATTTACAAATTAGACACAGTTGTCGTATCTGACGCGCCCACACACACACATGCAAAGAATATAACA
>ML782764.1:315837-325912 GCA_009831015.1 Picea engelmannii | reverse complement strand
TTAGTATAAGTGATTCCCAACAACTTGTACAGAGTTCCACAACGAACTCCCCTCATCAACACCATTGCTCCTCGTACCATCTTGCAAGTGTTCTTTTCAAATACAATTTTCACTCCTACATCACCCAACTTGCTTACAGATATTAGGCTCTTGGCTAGTTTTGGAATGTGTAGAACCCCAGGGATATTTCTAATCCTTCCATCATTTAGCATCAACTTAACCCTTCCAGGTCCCAAGATTTTTGCTTTCGAGTCATCTCCTAGAAATACATCACCACCATCATATTTTTCATATTCAGAGAACCACTCCATGTGAGGAGTCATATGGTATGACGCACCTGAGTCAATCAACCATACATCATGGTCTTCATCTGTACTTGTAGATGCTAGGTGTCATGCTATTGTATTAAAGATTTTAATTACCTGAAAACACTAAATTGTCAAACCAAGGTAAGTGAACTTAGAGCTGCTACACTATATGTGCTGGTAAGATTCTAATTCCTACCTAAAGGTTATTCTAAGAAGAAAACAAAAACTTACTCTTATAAACTGAATCCTAATGATTATCCCAAAACTAATCATATCTTGTCTAATTAATCAAATGGAAACAGTTCTGAGTTAAGCAAATGTATTTCTATTCCTAATTTAAAGAAATCACCCAAGGCTATCTATCATTATCTTAAACATCTAATCATCAAAATATCTATCTGAACCATAAAAGAGAGAACATTTTAAAAACCTCTTATTTAATCTAAGTATCAAGCAGTTCTAAATCTAACAAAGGTGAAACTAATAAATGTCATATTTTACCCTACAAGTACTGGAAGCTTCCTTTAACCAGACCATAAGCTATCTATCCTAACAAAACAGAGTAAGTCTAAACTCAAATTATCTTTAAATCATGATCAAACTGGAAACTGGAAAACAAAGAAAATCTAGACTAAGCACTTGGTCCATTCTTCAAATTCTACAATGGAAAATAACTCATTCCAACATTCAACGATCTACAAGATAATATCAAACTGAAAATGATCTAAACGAAAAATGACTAAGCTAGAATTTAGCAGAGTAACTTCAAGTCCAAAAACTAACTCACATGCAGATTCTAGAACTAAAAATAAACTAACTATACCGTGGAAAAGAGACAGCAAATTGAACCCATTGGTGGGCCCAACCAAGAGGTTCAATCTCCCTAAAATGAAACCAGAGCTACTCAAATTATTCCATGCATAACTGTTTCATACCTCATGCTCCATAATTCATAAACAAACTCAAATCATTTAACAGAGAATGATATAACACATAGAAAATTGTATTATCAGAAATCGCATCACATAACATATCATAACCAACGTTTCTTGAGAGCGATCTACGTTTATATAGATCCTCTCCAAAATAGTCTTGAACATAGGTGCATTAATCTAAGCGAATCTTAGATCTGAAAATGACTCATAGTTAGTTGAAACTAATTTCACAGCTTCATGACACGCAGTGTCAAGAAGCGTGGATCATAAAGCATCATAATAAAACAGTTCTACAATTTCGCTATGAGTCATCACATTGAGTTATGACTCAATCAATCATATGAATCGAGTTGTCAATCCAATCTGACCATGTCGTGCAAGTCTTTGACATCTCCACTAAGTGCGAGACGGTACCTGGTACTGATAAGTTTGTTTAAAGGGAACAAGTACCTAACTCATGTCACGTTAGTATCAATATTAGTTTAAAATATCAAAATACATTAAAAATAACTTGAATCATTGGAATACCTTGAATAGCTCCATTTAGGGCAAAAGGATGTAAAATGTGTCATGGTAAGGCCAGAAGGAAATGATACTAGATATGAAAATGGGGGTATATCTGACATGATATAGGCAAAAATATGGTCAAAATTGGAGACTAACATTCCCCCAAGCTGAAGTCTTTGCCTGTCCTCAGGCAACAAAAAAAAAAAAAACTAAGATTCATCGGAGTGTTGCAACAACTGCAACCAACATTTGCAATTTCTCATGTTTCTTCATGTTTATGATTTCTTTCTTAAGAACTCGATCAATGGTGATGTGCTTCCTAGCAATCTTCTGCAATCTCCTATTCTTCTGAAAAAGACCTCTATTTTTTCGTTTTAATCATTCAATCTTTGACGAGAAGTGAGCTTGCCTGAGTTTCATAAGTTCATTTTTTGTTTTGATATGTCGATCCAGTATGGCATATTCATGTAACTTCTCTTTTAAACTGTGATTCCAGTTTTCCAATCTGACAACCATTGGTTGCAAAGATCTACTGGAAGAGATTTCATAGTAAGATTCGAATGTATTACCATGACCTTGTTGTGTTTGAGGGATGGACACATAAGTGAAATCATCTGGTCTTTGAATAGGGGTGTCGACTGGACTATATTCATGAGTAAACTCATCATATACTTGAACAGGGGTGTCGACTGGACTGGGTTCATGAGTGAACTCCTCATACACCTGAACAAGGGTATCAACTGGCATTTGAATTGGCTTGTCCCACTCAATTTCTTTGGGCACATTATCTTGCTGATTGACTTTACAAAATTTTCGAATCAATTGGGAGAGAGTCCATGTCATCTCAGAAGACTCCGGAGCCTCCTCATGATCATCCATACTTTTCAATCTTTCCTGTAATGGGTAACTAGGAACGGAGTTATCCATATCTGAAAGTGTGCGTGTGCATTTACATTTGGGATTTCTTCTAGGTTTGTTGATTAAATCCTCAAGTTGTTCCACATCAATAATATTTTTAGCAGTTGGAGGAGAAATCAGAATTTCAACATTTGCATCTGTAGGGACAGTGTTTTCCACTCTTTCACGGTTAGTTTCCACACCATCAGAACCATGGACATCAAACGAATGTTCTGTGCCAGGATTATCATCACTGGACTCAATTGTGCAGTCTAGTGTATTCTCAGGGTCATCACAGATTTTGGCCAGGGTTTTAACAACCTTTTTCTTAGAGTTTGACTTCTTCTATGCCGGAGTGGACTCAATATTTTTATCTTTAGATTTGTCAGAAGCTAGGGTTCTTACAACGAACATATCCTAAGATTCTTGTTTGTGGGATAACACAAACTTAACCAAAATTTTGACAAGACCAAAATGAAACAGACTGCCTCTAAAAATATTTGGCTTTGAGAACTTGTTCTGCCATTTTCTTCAAACTCTTCAACAAAAAATAGGGGATGTTCACCAAATGGTTACCTTTGAAATGCAATAGGATTCGAGCATGACATGGAAACACGATCATGTACCGACCTTCGCAAGTGAGGTAGCGTTGAAGTATGGATAGAAAATGAACCCATTTTGGTTCCAACCACGACCTTGATGTGCCTTCTGACCATTGTAATTTCCGATACTGGGGTTGTAGGAGCTACGTGCAGAGATTTTTGTCGACTGGCTGGCCCTTCATCCATTTCTGACCAGTGCTGGGTAATTGAATTGCTTCGGAAATGAACTTCTCTGTGACTTCGAATTCTAGCTCACCCACTTTAGCTAGTCCACCATGAAAGTGCAGAGTGAATTGAAGTGTAATTGTATCATCATACCCATCAAATTTCTTGAAGAACGGCTCCCATCCAACTTTCTGAAAAATGTGTTTGGTGGCTTCATACTCAAGAAGAGCCTCCAAATCTGCATAAGTCTCAGGTTCATGGTGATTCGCCACCATAATTCCACTCAGTATAATAGGAAAGGTTCAAAGGTGAGCAACAAAATTAGATGAGGGCAACAAAGGAATAGAGTATGATGTGTGAAATAAGTCGTGAGAGGAATTATAGAAGGATGTTTGAAGTGTCGTGGGGATCAATAGCGTTTGAAGGAATGATGATGGTCATACACCTTTTCAAAATATCATTTCATATGAGTCGTGTCGAATTCAACCATAATAATGCAGTGCATTTTCCATGATATGAAATGTCAAGAAGGATTGAACTCAGCCTTTTAAGTACATAGTATAGGGATAATGAAATGTCATGGAGTATCGAGGCAGTCCTAGTTCAAGTTATTAATGTGTAATTTAATAAATTAAACTAACATGAAACTAAGCATACCTGAGTTCGATTACCTACTCCCTGTTATGCATTATTTTCTTACTGCAGAGATTTTGAAGCCAATTCTGAATCTAGGGGGTGCCAAAGTTGTAACTGGAATCGGTACTGCTAATAACCACTGTTATTGATTGATTCTATCTGGCACTAACTGGTACTGATGAAATAAACCGAAATCTGTAGAGAAACTTGAACCAATAATAACTTGCTGAGAAAAATATTTCCTGTTTATGAAGCAAATTATCTTATGACTATCCCTGAACCCTTCTTTTGTTCATCCCTGAAATGAATGAATTAAAATTATGTCTTCAACAACTTCAAAGATTTAACCCATGGTACAATTCTTATTTGTGTGAATAAATGTTTTGGAGTCGAACACAAAAAGAAATCATTGGATTACCGACCATTAATGAATGTCGTTAACCAATGCGAGATGCCCCACCAGTGATGTCAATGGGCCTCAAGGTACCTATAGTACATCCTAACAGGTACGAATAAAGGTATTGGTGTCGAGTCACCTGTAGGATCTATCAACCAAGAGACATTGATGTATTCCCATGGTTGTTAGCAAGGAAATCTGCCATTGAGGCATGC
The DNA here is from genome assembly GCA_009831015.1 of Picea engelmannii. Taxonomy (NCBI): domain Eukaryota; kingdom Viridiplantae; phylum Streptophyta; class Pinopsida; order Pinales; family Pinaceae; genus Picea; species Picea engelmannii. The sequence continues at coordinate 321,250 of ML782764.1, read as the reverse complement.
AGATCCCAGGGTACTAAGTAGTCTCTAATATCTACTCCAGATAAGGTGTTGGTGTCGATGGAGTGAGACTTTTTGGAAGGTGGACCTTAACGTATCCCACATCATCCAATGTGAGTGCAGATAGAAATCTTGCAGAGAATAATTTTGTGGGACAGTAGTCACTTACTTGTGGATTTTCTAAGCTCAAGATAGTATATGCTCATTGTTTTCTCATGTTTTGAGAGTCTGAGAAAATGCTAAAAGAAAACTCTAGGGGGGTTTCTTTCCCATCATAATCTATCAGGCCTGGTAAATAATAATCCTTTCCCTGATAAATTCCCCTTTCATACTTTAATGAGCAATTCAAAGGGAGAAAACAAGCTCAAATTTATTAATTTCAAAACAAGACAGTGTATATTGATAAGAAAATTTCATAAAATAAAATGATCTTACCTTCTTACCTGTTGCGAAAAAGTGATGAAGTTCAATTCTGTACTTGCTTTAAAAATCTTGTAAAACTGAAAACAATATGTCAACATATCCAAAATTATTTTTTATTATCATTTTTTTTTTTTTATTATTATTTACAAAATCTTGAAACAACAAAAATGATCAAGGATTAGTAGGAGGAGAAGACTCTTCTCCTACTATCTTTATTTCTGGTTGTTTAGAAATTTCCTGTAGAAAATCATCTCTTGACAAGGGTTTGTTATACACTTTTAATTGATGTCTATTTACTACAAAGGAATTTTGAGAGTCATCTATGGTCTTGATTCTAACAGATCCATTATCAAAAACAGTTTCCACTTCATAAGGTCCCAACCATCTCGTCGTAAGTTTTCCTTTGAAAGTTTTATATTTGGAATCAAAGAGCAATGCCCAATCCCCTGGTTGAAAATTCTTTTTCTTAATGTATTTATCATGCCATTTGCTACGTTGATTTTGTACAAGGATAGTTTTTTGAAGAGCATCTTGCCTAATTTCTCCCAATTCATTTAATTGCATAACTCTTTGTTTCTGTGCCTCATCCAAATTCAAACCCAATTCTGCTGCTATGCGGAAGGTATGAATCTGAAATTCTATGGGAAGGAGAATTTGCTTGCCAAATACCAATTCATAAGGGGTATGACCAGTGGTATTTCTCCACGTACTCCGGTATGCCCATAAAGCCTCTAGAAGTCTATCCGCCCAATCTTTGTGATGTAAATGTATTGTCTTGGTCAGAATAGCTTCTAGAACTTTATTCATGGATTCCACTTGCCCATTGGCTTGTGGATGGTATGGGGAAGACTTACAGTGTTTTATCCCATATTAATCTGTGAGTTCCTTCATCAACTTATAAGTGAATTGGGCACCTTGATCAGTAACAATCTCTCGTGGAACACCGAAGCAGGTAAAGATATCTTCATAAACAAATTCAACCATTGATTTCTCAGTTGCTTGATATAAGGATTTTGCCTCTACCCACTTGGTCACAAAATCTGTACAAACCAAGATGTACTTCTTCTTCCTTGACATTGGGGAAATCGGTCCTACAAAATCAAGTGACCATTTATCAAATGGTTCAATCACAACCTGCGGTTGTAAGGGAATCTCGTCTACTATGGTAGGTCTTCCCATCCTCTGACAACTATCGTAGCTTCTTACATATTTTGTTGCATCTTTAAACAGTGTCGGCTAATAATATCCTGATTGTAAGACTTTATATGTCGTTCTCTTATCAGAGAAATGTCCTCTACATGGCTCGTCATGACAGCCCTGAAGGATATCAGGAATCTCATCTTCCCTAACGCATCTCCTAATGATCATATCAGGACTTGTATAGAAAATATCACTTCTTATCCAAGAGTAATAAGCACTTTGCTGGACAATTCTTTTCTTTTGTGGTGATGAGAAATGAACTGGCAATCTCCCTGTAGCTAAGTAATTTCCCGTATCTGAAAACCAAGGGGTCTTAATAGCTACTGCAAATAGATGTTCATCAGGGAAATTATCATTCGCTGGAATGTCAGTACTGTCTTGAGGAATATGAGAAAGAAAACCCGCAACTACATTTTCTTTTCCTGGCCGATCAACTATAGTGATGTTAAATTCTTGAAGTAGCAAAAGCCATCGTGTGATTCTTCTGGTAGTAACTAGTTTGTTCATCAAAAATCTAATAGCAGCATGGTCTGTATGTACAAAAACCTCATATCCAGTGATGTAATGACGGAATTTGTTAATGGCATGAACTACAGCCAAAAATTCCTTCTCTGTTACAGTGTAGTTCAATTAAGGAGGAGTAAGGTTTTTTCTAGTAAAGTAAATTGCATAGTTTTGTTGGTTTTCTTTTTGTCCAAGCACTCCTCCTAAAGCAGTGTCTGAGGCATCAGTGAAATATGGAAAGGAAGAGACCAATTTGGTCCTCTTAGAATAGGTGCCATGGACAATTTTGCTTTCAAATTTTCAAAAGCATTTTGACAATTATTATCCCAACAAAATTATGCATCCTTTGCTAACAGTTTAAACATGGGGCTGGCTATCTTTGTAAAGTTTTCAATAAATCGACGATAATATATAGCATGTCCCAAAAAACTTCGCACATCTTTTTGGGTTTTCGAAGAGGAAATATTAACTATTACTTCAATTTTAGCTGGATCAACTTTAATTCCTTTTGCAAACAAATGATGACCCAACACTATTCCCTCAGTTAATAGCATTTTACATTTTTCGTGACTAAGGGATAAATTTGATTCCTGACAACGAATCAATACTTTCTCAATATTACTTATGGATTCTTTGAAGGTATTACCATAAACAGTAAAATCATCCATGTATACTTCCACACAATCATGAATTAAGTCAGCAAAAATCCCAAGGACTGCTCTCTGAAATGTAGCAGGAGCATTGCATAGTCCAAAAGGTAGCACTTTATAAGCATGAGTGCCCCAAGGACACGTGAATGTTGTTTTGTCCTGATCTTCAGGAGAAATTTGAATCTGATTGTATCCACTATATCCATTGAGAAAGGAAAAGTATATTTTTCTAGCCAAGGTATCCAAGACCTGATCTATAAAAGGCAAGGGAAAGTAGTCCTTCAGGGTTGCCTTGTTCAACTCCCTAAAGTCTACACACATTCTCGTGATAGGGACATTTTAGCCACCATAATGCTTCTGTAATCGGTTGAGCAGGTGGAAAAAGAGTAAGCTTCTGTGAAGAAATGCCATTTGAGATGAACATATCCCCACCACGACATCCTATGAAAGCATTGGCCGTAGCCAACCAAGGTCTCCCTAAAATGATTGGATGGCCTTTCATGGGATCCTTTGAATGAATAATCATGAAGTCAACATGATATTGCCATGAAGCTAATGTAACAAGAATGTCATTGAGGACCCCAGTAGGTTTTATAGTTGTTCTATCAGCAAGTTCAAGAACTGTAGGGGTAGGGCGAAGGAATTGACTTAGTTGCAATAGTTCAACTGTATTGATAGTCATTATATTAATGGTTGCACCTAAGTTGACTAAAGTATTACCAATAGAAACATTGTTGATAGCAACTGAAACTATTGGGTTCCCGGGGTTGGCATACTTCACAATCTTAGGAGCTTCAAAAATACAATTCGATGACTTGCCTACTAGGTGTATCATGGGTGGATCTTTTTGTTTTCAACCTGGTTTCTTAATGCAGAGTTCTTTAATGGTCTTGGCATAGATTGGAACATCTCTGATCGCTTGTAACAATGGAATATTAACACATACATTTTTTAGTCCATTCATGATGTCAAACTCAAATTGAGCAATTGGTTTTTCAATGAGCAACCTCTCAGGAAAAGGAGGTGTTCGAGGAACCTGAGTTTGTATGTTATGCTATGATTCAGATACTTTATTCTTTGGAATGATGACATCTTTAAAAGATGCCTTGTTTGATAAATCATCTACAGGTTCTTCTTCATGTTCTTGGATAATTACCTTTGGTGCTATTCTTGTTACAGGCTGAGTTTTATTTAAAGTTTTCCTAGATCTCAATTGTATTTCTTGTATGGAAATGGGGTTTATGGTGTAAGCTGGGTAGTTTTGAAAATTAGCACTATGGAGTGGTAGAGGTGGTTTGTTGTTAGGATTTGGAATGGGTTGAGCGGGTACTATGGTGGGACGAGGTGGATTCTGAGGCTGCTAAGGAGTTTGTTGAATAAGTGGTAAAGGAAGTGGAGTAAATCCAGGCAATAGTTGATGCATATTTGGAGGGTATTGAGTACATGGATTCTGGGGAATTGGTACTGCATGTTGTTGTTGGTTATTTCCATAATTATGTTCTCTCCATCCCTGGTACCAAGGTTGAGTAGGGACATTTTGCAGAGGCCAATTTGGCTAGTTCCATGGATGTTGTTGTTGTTGAGAGAAGGGTGGATAGTAGCCGGAAGGTTGCGGGGATGGTTCTTGATACATATTCTAGTTCCTAGGTTGCCAAGGCCTCTTAGGTGAAGATGGAGTCCCTAGAGATTCCCCTCCCTTGAATATAGCTTGCAATCCTGGTAAGGATGGACAATCTTCTGTTTTGTGATTTTCAGTACATATTGCACATACAGAAACATTGTCCAAAGGACATTCTCGTAAAGGATGCCTTTCTGCATTTTGGGCAGAATATGCTTAATACATGGTTTTCCTCTTCCTACTTTTTCTTAATCTTCAAAATTTCTAACTGAGAGCCAATCGTTCCTAAAATGTTTGTTTTAAAATTTTCCAAGAGGTTTCCCAATTCAATTCTAGTAACTCCACCAGATGTGGGTACTTTGGTGTTTTTGTTGACAGGTTCTCTCACACTTTTTGTCGTTTTCCCCCTACTTCTCGAGTAAGTTATACATAGTTCACTGAGTGCTTCAAAGTCTTTTTGATAAATGTATCTTGAAGCCATTAAGTTGAGAGTGTCAATGTACTCATCTGAAACCCCTTTTAAAAAAAAAGTCTTGATTGCTTCATCTTGGAGATCATTATATTTGGATTTTTGAAAAGTAAATGTAAATCTTTCTAAGAAATCTTCAAGGCTCTCTTCATCTTGTTGTTGCATTTAAAAAATATAATTTCAAGAATCCTTGGGTCTACAATAGTCTTGGTACTTCTTTAAAAATTTTGTCTTCATATCTTCCCAAGATCTAATGTTGTACTCTCCTAAACTCATGAACTAATGTAATGCAGAATCTTTTAGGGTAGCAGGGAACAACTTCATCTTGTGTGCATCCTGGAGATAATTATAACTTCTGCACAGGATATCAAACTCAAAAATAAAGACACATGGGTCTTCACTATTTTTTCCATAAAAGGTTGGTAGTGCCGAAGGTGGGATATTTTTCATATTGACATTTTGGACCAAATCCAAAATTGGAAACCCAAAGGTGGTTTCTGGTCTTAGCTTAGTCTCTACTTGTTCTTCTTCTTCATTTTCAACATGAATTTC
>ML782764.1:267609-315770 GCA_009831015.1 Picea engelmannii | reverse complement strand
CTGTTGTATTAAAGATTTTAATTACCTGAAAACACTAAATTGTCAAACCAGGGTAAGTGAACTTAGAGCTGCTACACTATATGTGCTGGTAAGATTCTAATTCCTACCTAAAGGTTATTCTGAGAAGAAAGCAAAAACTTACTCTTATAAACTGAATCCTAATGATTATCTTAACACTAATCATATCTTGTCTAATTAAACAAATGGAAATAGTTCTGAGTTAATCAAATGTATTTCTATTCCTAATTTAAAGAAATCACCCAAGGCTATCTATCATTATCTTAAACATCTAATCATCAAAATATCTATCTGAACCATAAAAGAGAGAACATTTTAAAAACCTCTTATTTAATCTAAGTATCAAGCAGTTCTAAATCTAACAAAGGTGAAACTAATAAATGTCCTATTTTATCCTACAAGTACTGGAAGCTTCCTTTAACCAGACCATAAGATAGCTATCCTAACAAAACAGAGTAAGTCTAAACTCAAATTATCTTTAAATCATGATCAAACTGGAAACTGGAAAACAAAGCAAATCTAGACTAAGCACTTGGTTCATTCTTCAAATTCTACAATGGCAAATAACTCATTCCAACATTCAACGATCTACAGGATAATATCAAACTGAAAATGATCTAAACGAAAAATGACTAAGCCAGAATTTAGCAGAGTAACTTCAAGTCCAAAAACTAACTCACATGCAGATTCTAGAACTAAAAATAAACTAACTATACTGTGGAAAAGAGACAGCGAATTGAACCTGTTAGTGGGCCCAACCAAGAGGTGCAATCGCCCTAAAACGAAACCAGAGCTACTCAAATTATTCCATGCATAACTGTTTCATACCTCACACTCCATAATTCATAAACAAACTCAAATCATTTAACAGAGAATGATATAACGCATAGCAAATTGTATTATCAGAAATCGCATCACATAACATATCATAACCAACGTTTCTTGAGAGTGATATGCATTTATATAGATCCTCCCCAAAATATTCTTGAACATAGGTGCATTAATCTAAGCGAATCTTAGATCCGAAAATGACTCATAGTTAGTTGAAACTAATTTCACAGCTTCATGACACACAACGTCAAGAAGCGTGGATCATAAAGCATCATAAGAAAACAATTCTACAATTTCGCTCTGAGTCATCACATTGAGTTATGACTCAATCAATCATATGAATCAGGTTGTCAATCCAATCTGGCCATGTCGTGCATGTCTTTGACATCTCCACTAAGTGTGAGCCAGTACCTGGTATTGATAAGTCTGTTTCAAGGGAACAAGTACCTAACTTATGTCACGTTAGTATCAATATTAGTTTAAAATATCAAAATACATTAAAAATAACTTGAACCATAGGAATACCTTGAATAGCTCCATTTAGGGCAAAAGGATGTAAAATGTGTCATGGTAAGGCCAGAAGGAAATGATACTAGATATGAAAATGGGGGTATATCTGACATGATATAGGCAAAAATATGGTCAAAATTGGAGACTAACACTAGGTAAACATCACCTCCTTCTTCAGTGGAGGTTTTCGCCTCTGTGGAAGAGGTACTATTAGACCCCTTTGGTTTTTCAACCTTCTTAGACTTGCAATCTTTCTTATAATGCCCTGTTTTACCACACATCCAACATTTCCTCAAAGATTTTCCTAGAGACTTAGATCTACCTATAGATTTATATCTCCATCCCGAAGGCTTACCAGGGTTCCTGTCTTGGGTACGCCCTCTTACAAATAAATCATTTGTGTTGTGACCATCCATGCTTTTTTCACCTCATCTCTTCAGATAACAAGGATGCAACTACATCCCCATAATTCAATTTAGATTGAGTGGTATTACCTATTTCTACAACTAGATTATCCCAAGAGTCTGGCAAAGAACATAACAAAGTAATACACGTATCTTCTTCTACAATCATAATATTAACAGATCCAAGTTGACTTACCAGAGTATTAAAGGCACTTAGATGTTCTGTCACATAATCTCCATCTTCCATCCTAAGATGATACAATTTCTTTCAAAGAAACAACTTGTTTACCAGGGACTTTGATTGATACGAATTCCTTAACTTATCCCATAGTTCCTTGGTTGTAGATTCTCATGATACATTCAACAACACCGAATCTTCCAGGGAGAGTCGAATAGTACTCCTTTCTCTTCTGTCCAACTTGTCCCAATATTCCTTCGATATACCAGTAGCTGGTGTACTAGTAGTCTGTGTACTAGTAGGTTGTGTACCAGTAGCCTGTGTGCTAGTAGACGGTGTACCAGTAGACGGTGTACCAGTAGGCTGTGTACCAGGATCCACAATGATCCATTGTTCTTTGTCTACAAGAAGGTCCTCCATCTTAAGCTTCCATAGCTCAAAGTTTTTACCGTTGAACTTATCTATCTCGATTCTAGATGAGCTCGCCAATCCTCTTTCTTTACTCGAATATCCACTGTAAAATCTCCCACTAAACCCATGTTTATCACAGACCCAAGATAAACTTGATCTATCAAGACCGAGCCAAACCCTCAACAACAAAGGCGTCCCTCTGAAGCCAAAAATGGGCTCTGATACCACATGTAAGTTTTAAACCTATGAAGTAAAGCAATGCATATAGATTCTTAAGAAAGACATAAATTAATCAATGGCTCATACACAAAGTACACAAAGATTTTATACCGGAAACCCTCAACCGGGAAAACCTTTCTTATATTCATTATATCGAATTTCACCATTCACCATACAATATATACAATGTTTTTAGGTATTTCGTAGATACCAAAACCCTAATCCCTTAATCCGAGATTAATTTACAAATCAGACGCAGTTGTCATATCTGACATGCCCACACACACACATGCAAAGAATATAACGCAAACCCAACAATGTGCACATGAGGGATGCAATTTTCATGAGGAGAGAAAACCAATACCACGAGATCAACATGAATTGTTCACAATGACTTGTAAACATTAAAACCCATGGCCTATAGAGATGTGTATTGTTTGAGAATAACCCCATTTTACTCCAATATTTTCACTCTGTTCATCCAAAATCTATTCCAAAAATTCATCTTAACCTTAACAATAAATTAGTTCAGGTGCAAACCTTTAGCTGCATTGTTTATTATTTTTTTTCTTTTAACATTATGTTTAACCATAGATTACACAAATAACACATCTCTTTCACCCCTAACTGCAAGAGCACATGACTTGAATCTCTAGTGTAATTAGATGCCAACAAAATTCATACTCTTAGAATTAAGTAGTTTATTGACTTTTGATAGATGGGTCATCGCTCCAGATGAGGGAAATAATTAAGAAATTATACACAAGGTAGCTGAGGGAATAATTATGCATCGACACATTAGCTACTCAACTTTTGACAAGCATCTTCTTCGTAAAAACTATGCATAAAGAAAGGACTAGAGAAATTGACAAGAATCTTCTTAATAACAACTCATGCATAGGCCAAGGGTTGGGGAACTTGTTTTCAACCCAGAAATAACCACATGCTCTTATCTTACTTTGAATCAGGATTGGGGAGGGAACAAATCCATCTATACAACAACTTATTATGTGGAGGGAGGGAAGAGGCACACAAACTACCAAATGGGATCCTTAATGCTCTAGTAGATGTTATTCAACTAATTTTGCAAATTAATCTTCGACATTCTTCCTTAATGATTTAGTATGCCATTCAAAAACTAATGCATATTCTAAAATCCCTACTAGCTACAGTCGAACTTAGGGAGGACACAAGGACAAGGCAGGGCATAAACGAAGAAAAGTCCACTATGCACTCGCTCTAAATATGGTTTTCAGAAACCAGTATTGTTCAATTTTTTTTTGTATCTTTGTGCTCATAAATTTTGTATGAATTTAATTTATGATAAGGCAGGGAAAGGGAAGGATAAAACATATGGTAGGATAATAATGACAAGTGGAAAAGGTGTGGCAATAATTTATTCTTCTCAAAATTCACATCCATTGAAAGTAATACACTAAACAACTTCTCGTGACAAACTTTGTTCTCTTCATAGATATTTAATCTCTAATTAAAAGAAAACAACTTAGACATCTTATTAAAAAGTACTCACCAAAAAACCTACATACAGAATGACTCACTTGTATCTTTCTCTAGCCCTAATACCTTCAAACACATTTCTCCTTCTACACCAATGCCAACAACGTAGGATAAACCACTGATAGAATGTGATTTCCATTTCTTGTTTCAACAATTCCTTTATTCTCCTCCCTCCCCAATTCACATTCACATTAAAAAATTCACATTTGTGATAGATGAGTCACCGCTCCAGATGAGGGACATAATTAAGAAATTAAACACAAGGTAGCTGAGGGAATAATTATGCATCGACACATTAGCTACTCAACTTTTGACAAACATATTCTTCGTAAAAACTTTTGCATAGAGAAAGGACTAGAGAAATTGACAATAATCTTCTTAATAACAACTCATGCATAGGCCAAGGGTTGGGGAACTTGTTTGCAACCTAGAAATAACCACATTATCTTATCTTACTTTGAATCAGGATTGGGGAGTGAGAAACTCCATCTATACAACAACTGATCATGGGGAGGGGGGGAAGAGGCACACAAACTACCAAATGGGATCCTTAATGCTCTGGTAGATGCTATACAACTAATTTTGCAAATTAATCTTCAACATTCTTCCTTAATGATTTAGTATGCCATTCAAAAACTAATGCATCTTCTAAAATCCCTACTAGCTACAATCGAACTTGGGGAGGACACAAGGACAAGGCAGGGCATAAACAAAGAAAATTCCACTATGCACTCACTCTAAATATGGTTTTTAGAAATTGGTATTGTTCAATGTTTTTTTGTATCTTTATGCATAAATTTTGTATGAATTTAATTTATCATAAGGTAGGGAAAGGGAAGGATAAAACATATGGTAGGATAATAATGACAAGTGGAAAAGGTGTGGCAATAATTTATTCTTCTCAAAATGCACATCCATTAAAAGTAATACACTAAACAACTTCTCGTGACAAACTTTGTTCTCTTCATAGATATTTAATCTCTAATTAAAAGAAAACAACTTAGACATCTTATAAAAAAGTATTCACCAAAAAACTTACATAAAGAATGACTCACTTGTAGCTTTCTCTAGCCCTAATACCTTCAAACACATTTCTCCTTCTACGCCAATGCAAACAATGTAGGATAAACCACTGATAGATTGTGATTTCGATTCCTTGTTTCAATAATTCCTTTATGCCCCCCTCTCTCTCCTTCCTTTTTTTCATGCTTCTAGGCTTACAAATTTATCTAAGGAAGTTGATGCTTCCATATTTGTAACATAAGGAAGGTTCGAGAGAGGGAGGCAAAAGCCCAAAACTAACTATCCGTTGAAGGTGGGTGGGAGAAGAGATGTATATATATCAAATCTTACCCTGCTTCAACATTTTCCTCCTCCTCTATCTAGTCTGGAATGGTATGCATGTTTGCTTGGGTTTCTGAGTCTGTGTGTCGTGTGAGTTTGAATGTCTAAATTTTGGTCGGTTTGTGTGTCGTTTGAGTCTGAATGTCTCAATCTGGGTTGAGTCTGTGTGTCGTTTGAGTCTGAATGTCTGAATCTGGGTCGAGTCTAAGTCATTCATGTATGTTTGTGATTGAGGAGAAGGATGGATTGGATTCGATCATTTGTTGTAGCCAAAAACTTCAAGGAAAGGTGGCTCATGGAGAGAAGTAAGGCTTCTTTCATTTCCAGGTGCATTTTATTCTTATTTCCTCTAATCTCTTCTCTGCCTTGATTTGCTATGAGAGAAAATTTCATTCGTTACCTTCATTTTGTTTTGTATTGAAATTTATTCAGGATTCCTTGAGCATTGCTCTGGTCTGAATGGTTTTGTCTCTATCTCAACAGCTTCACCATGTTTCTTGAAGTTAATTTCTTATTAATCAACTTAACCAATCCATCTATTAGTTTAACCAGCCTAACATCATGTTCATTAGGTTTAGGTTTTCATTAACTGGTTTACCCTCTTGTTTATTGGTTTAAACTGCCATCACCCCCTACGTCATTCTCTCTGAATCAATTTAACCCACCTTCTACATGTACTCTACCTTTTTACTTGTGTAACGTTCCATTAGTTTAGCCTGATTTTGCCATAAACTTTGTCATTAGTTTACCTTCCTTTTTCATGCTTTGCTTTCCGTTTAGTGATTTAAAGTGCCATCACTTTATCCCTCTTTCGCCATTGTATATGTCACCAGTTTACCCGCCTGTTCCATTGTTTGATCGATTGTTTATTTCCCATATGTATTGCATAGAATTTGGTTTTTGGTTTGATGTATTGCATAGAATTTGGTCTTTGGTGAGATTTCAAACCAAGCAATGACTCCACCTTTCTTTATTAAAACTAAAACTAAACTCACATTCATTATTAATGCTTATTGCTTGCTTTTTTATTTAACCCGTCCTTGTTTATTTTGAATTCATTGATCAACCCATTTCATTAAACAAAATGTTTATTCAATTTAGTTTACCATGAGGCGTCCTTGTTTTCATTAATTAAACCATTTCATTAAATAGAATGTTGTTTTCATTAATTAAATCATTTCATTAAATATAATGTTTATTCAATTTTGTTTACCATGAGTCTAACTTGCATCGGCTACCATATTATTCACTAAATTTATATAGTGAGTTTTGAAATTAATTCTAACCAATAAAACACTTAATTATTTTTAAATATTTTATATTGAAATAAATTCCAACAAATGAAACACTTAATTATTTTTAAATATTTTATATATTTATATTTATATTAATAATACATATTGGTTCATTTTTATTTATTTTAAATAGATGTGATCATTAAAGTGGTGAAAGGGAGAATTAAAATTTTACAATTATAAGTTTTTTACCTAAAAACATTTTTTATATATTTTTATAACAGGGGGAAGTGATGTAGATGTTAGTTTTAATTCAATATTTCATGATATGAGTATTTATATTTGTTCTCACAATTTCAACAGAGCATTAATTTTATATTTATTTATGTTTTTTAATTGTATGAGAAGAGAAGTAGAATATCTTTATTATAATTTTCTTTTTGAAAAATAGAATATCTTCTTATATTTGTTTTGATTTGATATTGTAGGAGTTAATAATCATTATTGGAGTTCACCATCTTTAATTATGTTTATTCAAAATAGACATAATTGTAACATGTATTTATTGTCTTTCTTTTCATAAATATTTATTAAGAGAACTATGTAAATACAGTGATTAATAAAAATAAAAAATATGTGGAAGGGGTGCTCCAAGGAAGGTGGAGCCCCACTTTTCTTGGAGTAGTGTAACATGTTTCGTTCCTATGCTTTTATCTCTATTTTTGTTAAGCTCATGCATATCAAAATACACTTTCTATGCATATCTACTTTGCAGTTTTCACATTTAAATTAATCTTACATTTCAACTCTCTAATAATTTATTTTTAGAAAAATGCAAATTATATCATCTTATATAATTTACCACATAGAATAATTTCCCTTTTAATAATAAACCATGCATATTATTTCTATTTTCTTTCTTTCTTTATTTTTTATTTTACTAATTTATTTATTTTATAATTAAAAATAAGTACTCTGTATGTTTTATATAATACAATTATATTTATTAATATGTAATTTATGAAATTTGATAATGTGTTTTTTTTTTTAATTTTAAAATTGCATGTGTTTCTTTATTAGTCTCTGTTATAGGCATAGAGGGACTATAGCGATCGATAAATTGTTAACTTCATATTATTTTGTCCTTTGATCACAAATATTTCCATATTATCTATTGTTGGAACCAGGGAACTAAAAACATCGATTTTTATATAAAAAAAAGTACCATATTTGTTATGATCTGATTGGACAAGGGATTGGAGGTCTTATTGTCGGCTTCTCTATTCCCAATGTTATATATGTTGGCATATCCAAAGTATTTGATCATATATGGTCTTTTTGAATCATATATTTTGTTATGCATTCGTCGAAGGTGGATTAATGCTAGCATTAATTCGAATGTTTGGTGTAGCATTTTATGCTAGGAAAATTTATGGCAATGTTTGATATGCTGGCATATCCAAAGTTTGGCCTTCCAATACATTCTCGTTCGAACTATTGTTACAAAAAATATAATAAATTTTTTGAGATACGTCAGAGACCTGCCACATTGCATTTTTTTCTTAAATGTTTACAGAGCATTTCTAACAAACTTAAATGTTTACCTAATAGGCTTGGTAGCATTGAATGCTTACTTAATAGGCTTGTTACAATACATGTTGTATGTTATTTATTGTTGTTTGATTTGACTCAGCAGGGTTCCGATCCTGTGCCTACATTGGTTCTTTTGGTGCTTCTTAACTGGGTTGTTATTTGTTGCTTGTTCTTGTTTGCAATGTTGGGATGATGCATCCGCAGTTGGATCTCTTGTTACATTTTTTGCAGTGGATTCTGCATAGAAAACTATTAAAATAAAATAACATTCTAAAAAATTGCAGTCGATGTAAATTGCATCTCTTACGCATTGAACCAGAGTTTGTCGGCCTCAATATATATTTCATAGCTGGCGATGCTTTTTCCATGGATTATGTGTTGCTATGGTTTCATATTTACGAGAGTAGGTTTTGTTGTGTGAGTGATATAGTTGTTCTCTCCCTTTTATTTTCCTCTTGTAAATTGCGTTTATGGCTCTATAGTTTCTCACCTTTCTGTGGTCATTCCGACCGACTTCCATTCGGTTGTATACTTAGCTAGTTTTATGGACGCGGCTTCGTGGATAGGTTCTATCGAACTATGACAGGTCGTGCTTGGTGTATACATCTTTTACCCTGAACTTTCGTGCTCTAGAATTCGACCCGACACTCCTCGAACTCACAGTCATGCCTCTGCCTGCAATGAGTTTGTCTATTATGCCTAGCTTTCCATACTTAGTTGACTTTTCAAAGTTTAGCGAGTTGACGATTTTCTGGGTTCAAAAAATTTAAAACTATTTGTCGCTCCTCTCCATCCACGCTACTTTTCGCCCTTCCCAATAGACATTAATTATGCTTTCAAAAGTCAGAACCGGCCAGAAAGGTTGGAAAAGATGGGATTTAATAATTGGAAATCTCGAGGACATCTCCCATTAAAATGAATAAACATGAGAATATTATGGGATCTGGTAATTTCTTTTGCCTGCATTTTGAATTTGCAACAATAATTTTTTTATTTTTTTTTGCACTCTTTTAGTTTTCTTAAAAGCTTCAACATAGTCCACGAACGTGTCACCCACAAAGGCCTTGGCGTCATGTCCCTCTTTAATATTGTGCATATCTTAGATGTCAGATTTGAGAATCTGCTCGGATATGGGAATTTTAATACGTGCTATTAGTCACTATTCAGTGTACATATTCGAAAAAATTGGCATTAATAAGCGAAAATATCGAGAGCATTTGTCATTAAAATGAATTAGCACAAAATCTATGGAAGATCATCCAATGTTGCTTTTAAATACTTATTGCCATTTATCTCTATCATCAAAGAGTTGCACTTTAGGGTGCTTTCATTCTAATGTTCCTGGTCATGGACATGTAAGACAACTTAGAGATGCGATTGAGGCCCAGATGAAAGAAGAGAGACTAGTTTTATGAGACGTGAGCTTTGAGTAAAAAAAAAACTCTGTTATATAAGAGAAACTCATAGAGGAGGAAAAAAAAAGAACAAGTATGTTCTGGTTGGTGTTCTCCCTGCGTTCGATGCTTTGGTTGCTTGAAAAGGTTGTCTAGAGATTTGTTTGTTGAAATTCTTTGTTTTCTTGCTGGGAATTGTAATGGATTTTCAGGTCACGTGCAAAATAGTTCTTCGTTGAAGTATATAGCTTCTTCCAACAACACAGATTTGGAAAGTGTATCGAATTTTGCAAATCCCAGAAGAATTTGTCTTCCTCAGGGGCGGAGCATTTACAATGGATTGAAAAATGGAATGTCATGTTCGTAGATGACGCGAAATATTACTCCATTTGTGAATGTAACAAGAGGCGGGTGACATAAACCGTATGGGTGGATAAAACAACATATTATCACTACAAAATTTTCTATTTCAAAGTTTGATGATCTACATGTGGGTCTTGTAACCAACCTGACAGAAATCCATGTTCTTTGTAAAAGTTTGTTCGATTTCCTCTGGATGTAGTTGCAAACTCCACATATTTGGCGTCACCTCTGAACATTCTATACCTTTCTGTGGGCCACCATACCTTCCACCGCTATGATGAAAAATATATTCTGATGCGATCTACAACATTTGATACACTTGCCAGAACTGTGCTGATGCATTCTGCAACATTTGATGCACTTTCCAGACCTATGTTGCCCGAAGAAGTTATGTACCTCAACAGATTTTCATTTTGCAACTAGGTTGGATGTTTCTTCCAATTTACTGTAATAAAGCAAAGAAGTTCAACATGCAAATCTTTAGGCAGGCTTTTCAACCAAACAGATGATCGAATATAGGGAGAATACCAGTCACAACATACTTGAATTTTTTTTCCCCTGCCATAGTTATTGTAACATAAAACAACTCCCTCCACTTTGAAATCATCCTGAATCGCATTTCTAAGTTGTCTTGAATGTCAAGGCTCAAGAACATTGCAAGGAAATCACCTTAAACCCCAAGTTTTCGATGACAAAGGGAAATTAATACTTGACAAAGAATGGAATGTTGAATAACCAACCATTACAAGCATGCCATATCTGGAAGAGACATGCTATTCAAAAAAGTGGGATAGATGTAGTTGGCAACACCAATTAAGTACAAAACTCGAAAATGATATTCAACTCGTTTTTTACAAATAAAGGGTTTGAACGTCAAGAAAACTATCAAGAAGCTTCATTAATGTACATATTTTTTATTGGTCGGTGGCAGGCCAAATTGCAATCGTTGTGGCAAATAGCCTCAACTGTATTTTGTAACCCATCTTATTTGAATAATAATTTTGGTTTATTTTTTAATAGTATTTTCCAATCTCTGGTATTTGTTTTACTTTTATTTTGTACCTTCTTCCCCCATGTCGTTAAACATGGACGACAAGATTTTCTTTCTACTGCCCACTCCTTCAATTTAAATAAATCTTTCTTTGTTCGTTGCTTACATTTTACATTTAATAAAAAAATTTCATAAGCCATACTTATGTGGCGTCGGCCTTGTATTTAAAGAAAGAAATTGGAGGACCCGTCCTGCTTCCATTATTCGGGTCCGGTAAATAGAATGAATTAATGAGTTGCAACAAGGTAGCTCAAGTGTTGATGCAATGTTCCTGTTCAGTATGTTGGATATATTGCAACTTCTTCTATTTGATCATATCTGTGGATATCTACTAATATCAGTACTATTGGAATAAATACAAAAACTTCCTCTTCTGCAAAGCTTAGGCAATTATGTTTGGGTTTGTGGTATTAAACAACTATGTTCTTTGTTCTTTCATATACATATTGTAGCCAAAGAGCTTTCATGGTCTACAATTTATGCTTTAACTATTGATAACTCACCAGGTGTTCGTAAAGCTTGGCATTAATAAAGGAACGACTGAAGCTATATTAATTACTTAAATCACACCAAATTTTGATTACATTTAATTTAATTTAGATATTGATGTTTATGGAGAGTCGATGTTTTCTCATGTCATTGCAAGGAATACAAGATGAATAGATGATAATGATTTCATCTTGTTGAAACCACAATGCAAATTCATGTTTCGTTGTGCTATGTACATATTGCAGTCAAAATTTTCATGGTTTCAACAAAATTTGTGAACCGAAGAGCATCCTGCAAATTGGGAGATCATCTGCATTTGAAACAGAATCAATCCATTAATATATATTAGTATGAATACTATTCATATAAATATGAAAAATTTCTCCATCAATACATATTAGTATGAATACTATTGAAATAGATATCAAACCTTTCTCTTGGCCAATACTTAGCCAGTTATTTGGCCACCAGGCCCCAGATTCGCGGTACCCAACAGCTATGTCCCCTGTTCCATCATATACATCTTGCAGCCAAAGAACTTCAGTGATCTACATTTTATGATTTTACTAGTGACAACCCAGCAGGGGTTCAAAAACATTGCCATTAATAAATGGAAAAAAAAGGTTTTTCGATTGTCAGATACTTATCCCTTTTCCCCTTTTCCTTTTCTCGTCCATTATGGATTTCTGGTTTTATACTTAGTTGTATTTATATGATGGGCGGTTGCAGGGTTTGCAGGCTGACATATATTCATATCCATCTGTATCTTCACATGACAAATCCAACTGATCGTTGTTCCTTTTCATACCTAGGTAATTTTATGGTCGCGGTTGTCGAGTTGGTGCATACAAATTGGCCTTTTCTTCTTCCCGCTCATTATCGCTTTATGAATATATACTTAGATGCCTTTCTATAGTATCTGGTTCTAGAGTTGTCAAGCTGACATGTCTTCATCTCCATCTATATCCTCACACGACGGATCTGGCCGACCGTTGTTCCTTTCCATACTTAGCTAATTTTATGGCTGCCACTAAGGGGTCGACGCTTGCGAACTCGACTATTTATCATTCCATTATATACATCTTGCACTCAAAAAATCCATGATCTACAATTCCACCATGGGTTCCTCACATACATCAACTTCGTTCAAAGTATTTGTTGTTGCCTTCCATCCCCAGGAACTTCGCGTCCTTCCTGATATACATCAACAATGCTCTTACTAGTGACAACTGGACACAGTGGTATGAAACATACTTCCATGATATGCAATTTATGCCTTAATTGGTGAGAACTCGGAAAGGGTTCGAAAGAATTTGCATTAATAATCAAACACTAGATGTTCTTCTGTGAGATGCTTAGTCATTTTTCCCTTGTCTTGTTCCCGTGTATTATCGCTTTCTAGTTATATACTTTCGTGTTTCTATTATCATGGGTTCCAACATTGATGTGTTGACATATATTCATATCCATATATATCCTCGAATGGCGAACTGGACCGCCCACTGTTCTTTTTCATACTTAGTGAATTTTATGCCCGCAGTTGCCTAGTTGGCACAATTGAACTCTGTTACTTTTTGTTCTGTGATATACATCTTCCACTCAAAAAAAATTTGATCTACAATTCCACTGTGGACTCCTCTTTCCTTTTTCCCTTTTTTTTCTTCCCGTGTATTATGGGACTATAAAGTGTGGACATGATGTTTTATAGAGCATGTACGGATTGTGCATTCCATACCTAGCCACATTTTGGATCGCAGGTTCTCGGGCGGGCGTTCTCAAAATTGGGCCTCCATTGTTCTGTGCCCTAAAAATAGCACCCAGAATGATGGGATATACAAATTGACAAGCGGACCTGTGAATTGGTTGACTCAACATTGCACTTCTATTGTTCCATGTCCTCCAAACAACGCTCCTAGTTCCACGATATATAAATTGACACACATAGTCCAGGGCTAGTGGGGTGGATATTGCCATTGTTTATAGATGGTAATCCCTATCAAGTATCTAACAATATCTAAAAAATTATTTTCAATACTAAATTAGCTCTTAGTAGTGACAACTGGACATAGAGGTACGAAACAGTTGGCATCACACCCTCCACAATATACAAATTGACTACCAGATTCTGACATCGTTCGCTCTTTCGTGTCACAGATTATGCATTCAAATATTCGGAACGATAAAGTTTGAACGTCAGGGCCTCGCGTCTTTTGCAAAGACCTTGTCAGCCTGTTTTGGATCCTCCTGTTGTCAGGTTCACAAAATGTCCAACTCTTGGATATTGTTTCGGGTTGGCACCAAGCTTCATTATACCACGGTTCACAAATGTTTCAAAGTATCTGTCGCTGCCTTCCATCCTCACTAACTTCCTCTCATTCCTAATATAGATTGATTGTACTCTTACTAGTGACAACTGAACACAATGGTAAGAAACAGTTGGCATCCGACCCTCCGCAATATACAATATACAATGAGACCTTGCCAGCTTGTTTTGGATCCTCCTGTTGTCGGGTTCATGGAATTTTCAAGTCTTGGATACTATTTCGGGTTGGCACCAAGCTTCATTCTACCATGGTTCACAAATGTTTCAAAGTATTTGTCGTTGCCTTCCATCCTCACTAACTTCCTCTCGTTCCTAATATAGATTGATTGTGCTCTTACTAGTGACAACTGAACACAATGGTATGAAACAGTTGGCATATGGCCCTTCGCAATATACAAATTGACTACCGGGTTCACATCTTGTACTCAAAATTTCCGTGATCTACAATTCCACCACGAACTCCTTAGTCATTTTTCCCTTTTCTTCTTCCCGTTTATTATGTCTCTCTGGTTATATACCTATTCACCTTTCTATCGTCGTGGGTTATAGTGTTGGTGGGCTAACATATCTTTATCTCTATCTATATAATCACATGATGAATCCGACTGATTGTTGTTGCTTTCCATACTTAGCCAATTTTATGGCCATGGTGGTCGGGTTGGCGGCTTCGAACTCTGCTTCTTCTTATTCCATGATGTACATCTTGCACTCAAAACTTCCATTAACTACAATTCTATCGCGGACTCCTCGAACTCGCAAGATTCACTCTACCACGATTCACAAATGTTTCGGAGTATCTATCGTTGTCTTCCATTCCCACAAACTTCTTGTCCTTCCTAATATACATTGGTTGTGCTCTTACTAGTTACTCTTACTAGTGACAACTACACACACTGATATGAAACAGTTCACATCCAGCCCTCTGCAATATAGAAATCCACTACTGAGTTCCAAGATCGTCCCCTCTTCCGTGTTACTGACTATGCATTCAAATGTTCCGAACGATACAATTTGACCATTGGGGCCTCACGTCTTCTGGGGAGACCTTGTGACCCTATTTTGGATCCTCCTATTCACAGGTTCACGAAATCTCCAATTCTTAGTCACTGTTTCAGGTTCACGCATTCAAACTATGTTTCTTCTTGTTCCATGATATACATATTGCACTCAAAATTTCCATGAATTACAATTCCACCGTGGACTCCTTGGTCCTTTTTCCCTTTTCTTCTTCCCTTGTATTATCGCTTTGTGGTTATATACTTAGTCAACTTTCTATGATCACAGGTTCCAGCGTTGGAGGGTTGACATATATTTATCTCCATCTATATAATCACACGATGAATCGGACTGACCATTGTTGCTTTCCATACTCATCCAATTTTATGGCCACGGTTGTCAGGTTGGCGGTTTCGAACTCTGCTTTTGGTTGCGTCGTGTACATATTGCACTCAAAAATTTCGTTATCTACAATTCCAGTGTGAACTTGTCGAACTCGCAAACTTCACTCTACAACAACTCACAACTTCTTATTCTTCTTGATATACATTATTTATGCTCTTACTAGTCATACAAATTGCCCTCTGGACTGTCCTACCATACCCTCTTCATTGTTACGCGTATTGCACTCAAGAAGTTATGAGACATACAATTTGACCCTCATGCCCTCACCTTCAACGGTTGTACCTTGTAACCCTATTTTGAAGCTATTTTTCCCAGTGCCCGCGACCTCCGTACTTTCTTACTATGCAATTAGAAACCTTTCATGGTAACAGTTGACCATGCAGAAACTATCAACATTGTCATTAATGGGAGAAAAACTCAAGGATATCTCCCATTATTATGCATTAAACCAAGATGTGTGGAGAGTTATTTTGTCCCTTCCGATTGTTCATCTAGAACACGCATCGTCGTGTTGGCCCGCTCAAGAAATCTACAATGCTTAATCGCTCAATGCAATATCCACCATGTTCGCATTTCTATGTATGCAATTACTAGTGTTTATTGTTAACAATGCATAATGTAACAACTGTCCAAATTGTCATTAATGAACGAAAGTCTTGAGGACATCTCCCATTCACATGCTTTGGACCAAGATTTGCGTAGGGTTATATTATCCCTTCCAACTTTTCATTTCATTCATCATCTACAACAAACAAACATTCTTGTATACTTATGGCAGCAGGTCGACAGTAGTTTTGTGGAGGTACAGTAAATATCTTCAGACATCAGGACCATAACTTCCAGTGGTCCAGGGAATACTTTTACTATTCATCCCATTCCTCCCGGAATGAAGTGATTTGGACCTCTGGAATCACTCGTGCAGGCTGCGTCCTTGAGGTTTTTTACTGTAAGGAGGTGGTCTCTTGGTGCACTGAAAAATATATTCCAGGCCAAATAATTATTCCACTACACAACCATTATCATGTTTCTTTGTCACCTCAGGTCTTCTGTGAGATGTTAAAATTGTCAGAGCCAACATTGATGTTTAGAGGAAAAAACTGCAAGAAGTTTCTAGAAAAAACATGATAACGGGTTGGACATCTTAGCCAACTTCCTCGAATACCCGACAACAGTTCTTGAAGATATTACAAGGTTGCAGGTAAGTTCCTTTAGAAATCCATTCTAGGAAATTGCTTGGTTGTTTACAATAATAACGAGATAGGCATCCATGGCAAGCATTTCCCATATAGTTATTTATATTTTGTATTTCATAGTCAAGGAACAATACATTTTCGATTGGGGGAAGCTAATTTCCATTGAGATATGTTCCCATTTTTCACGATTTAAATAATCAAATAAATTTTATATGTCATCCTACTTGATTTTCGCAATAGTGCATTGATGCCCGTTTCCAAAACTTTCTCTTTCCAATAAAATAAATTGTGGATTCGACCCAGTAACATTCTGGTACGAGGCCCTGTGGAGGCACAAGGCCTCCCATTGTTTTTATGAAGTATTTAATGGCTTCGTTTCAGTTTTCAAATATTTATTGTTAAGCAAGGATGTTTCGCAGATGTCTAGACAGGTAACCAAGTTTTTGAACATGAAGGGCACACTTGAACAAAAGGAAAATCACAGTGTCCTCATGGTGTTTGGCTCTAAGGAAAATCCTACTTTCCTTCCCGAACAAGATGTTTGTTATAGAAATAGCAAGGAAATACAACCACTGGTTGCATTTTTTCCATGACAAGAAAAAAAAATAGTTCATTCCTTTGCGTTGGAAACTCGAAGACTTCGTGTGTAGAAACATCAACAAGATTGATGAGTTTGCCGCCCATTTCAAGAAAGGGTTCGAACCTAATGGGATTTTTCAAGAACATTTACTGGTAGTTGGATTTAACAACTCTTTTATCCGTAGACACCTGACCCAAGATAGGGACAATGTCAACAACAATCCTGCTTTTTCCAATTGCAATGCAGAGACATTGCAAAGCCCGATTGAATTGTACAGACAACATGGAAAAGTATCTGGTGAGAAGAGTACCCAGTCCCCCACCAACAATCCCAAGAGAACGATATCACGAAGCATCGCTTCGACGACCCACCCCAGTAATAAAGAAACCGAGAAATCTTCGAATGGAGGAGGAGATAAGAACCCTCCTCGCATAAAAATTGATAGTTCTCACAAAATTCCACTGACGAAGAGGAGAAAAAACAATGCAGGGCAGGCGGAGGAATCCATAATTGAAAGTGAACAGCTGCAACTTGAAATTGTAACTGACAACATGAAAAAAATTGGGTCGTCCACGGTGGAAATATATGAGACCGAAATTTCTGACAAAGATGAATCCTTCGTATTCCAGAGCGTTGTTTTTGACAGCCAATCTAAAAGTATGGCCATTGAAAAGAGATATGTAACAAACAGGAAAGGAAAATATTGCACAGAGATTAACTTTAGGAAAATGTAGTCGTCCCAAATATCCTCATTTCACCAAGTAACCAGTGAAATTCTTCGTGATTCCATTGGAGAAATTGAGACGAAAAATGCCAATCTGAAAGACTGCCTCAACGAATTTGAGCAGGTTTTCATTGCAACCCCATAATTTGTCAGTCCTTTGGAAAAAATCGTTCCTGATACCACTGCAGCGAATATGAAAGTATCCTCTACCCTCCTTGCATGCTCTAGAGCTCTTGTAGAGAATAAAATCAACAAAATAATGCAGCTAGTTATTGAAGCCTGGGAAACATCGCAAAATTTAGTTTCTTTCGGAAAGAAAGCAAATGATTTCCTGGAACATTTGGAGGTGAATTTTAAAAATGATCATCATTTCTGTGAACAGATGCTGACCCATTTTGCCAACTATGTCGTCAACACATCAGAACTGAAAAGAAGACAAGAGAAACTCCCCTCCCCAAAGTAGACCAAAAAATTAAAAGCATGTTGGCAAAAGAAATTTAATAACCTGGAGCTCATTGTCAAATCATGTAAACAAGTCATATTAGAAAAGGAAGATTTATTCACAAGCCTGATCCAAATAGACTTAGCCGAAAGTACCAACGAGGTTCAAGACCCAAACTTAATTCTCAAATCCTTGTCAATGACCAAAGAAGCCTTCCAAGAACAAGTTGATATTTTAAAGGGGTTGTCTTTCGAAAAGTTTTATGGCATACTTGAACGTAATCTAGATGAGCACGAGTAGTGGGTACTAGACTATGCGGCACACAATGAAGAAATTGAACATAGTTTGCATAGTATTTCAATGGATCTAAGGAAATTAGAGAACGACCTTTACGACATAGAAATCTAGGATGAAATCAACATGGCCCCAATGAAAAGTTACATCAAAGAATGGTTCCAACAGAGAATGGATAGCCTCGTCTAGGAAGGGCAACAACCGGTTGACAGGACTCCACTAACCATCGACGACAACAACAAAAACCCATCGGCTTCATAGTAATTCTATAATGGCATCTTGTTTTCTTTATCAATCCAGTTTAAGTCTATACTGTCATCTTGTTTTCTTTATCAATCCACTTATGGCCTCTTTAAATAGAAAATTGTAACCAAAGACTCATAACTTCCAATTTCTTCTTTTCAGGTCTTCCTCTCTACCGTTGCGCACTTCTTCTTTCAACATTCCTAATTCTTCTACTTATTTCTTTTTATGGTCCGTGGTAGCCCCAATCCCAGTCTATATGACAAACACATTTAAATTTCCAGAAAGATGTAACACACATTATTAATTTTGGATAAATTCAAAAGAAAACTAATTCGGGAATGTATTTATTGTATACTAAAATTTAGGTGTCCATAAACCTTTCTTGTTTGTTCCAAAGAAAACTAATTTGGGTCTGCTACATTTCTTGTGTTCTATTGTATGCTAATTTTTTTTTCTTACACGACAGTGTTACTATTCTATTGTATGCTAACTTTTTGGGTGTCCAGGAACCTATACTTTGATAAATTCCTATTTTTCTTATGTCCAGAAGCCTTTTCTTTCAAGCAAACTAATTTGGGAATGCTAATTTTTTTGTGTGTTTTCCCCACGAACCTATGTAACATACATTATTATTATTCTATTGTATGCTTTTAAATGTTGATGTAATTTCCAGAGATATGTAAGAGACATTATTTATTTTTGATAAGTTTCTATAGTTCGCAAGTCTGCTTCTCAATTTTTATATTGCGGAACTCTTGGTTCTATTTGTAGGGCACGGAACAACAGAGGCCCAATTTTGAGCCCGCCAGCCCAAGAACCTGCGATCCAAAAACTGGCTAAGTATGGAGGTCTGCTGCATTTTTTGTGTCCTATTGTATGCTAGATTTTTTGTCTTGCACGACTTTCTTACTATTCTATTGTGTGCTAACTTTTTGGGTGTCCAGGATCCTATACTTTGATCAATTTCGATTTTTATTCTGTCCAGAACCTTTTGTTTTAAAAAAAACTAGTTCGGGAATGCTAATTTTTTTTGTGTTTTTCGCCACGAACCTATGTAATAGACGTTATTACTATTCTATTGTATGCTTTTAAATGTTGATGTAATTTCTAGAGATATATAACAAACATTATTTGTTTTTTGATAAGTTTCTATAGTCCGCAATTCCACTTGTCAATTTGTATATCGCGGAACTCTTTGTGCTACTTGTAGGGCACAGAACAACATAGGCCCAATTTTGAGCCCGCTAGCCCGAGAACCCGCGATCCAAAAACTAGCTAAGTATGGAATGAGGGCTCTATGCATGTTCTATAAAATCTTATCCCCGTAATTTATAAAAGTACATATTTCATATGTATAAAACTAAATATATACTTTCTAAAATTTGATAAATTTCAATTTCTTTTGTGTCCAGGATCCCTTGTCTGAAAGATAAATAATTCGGAAATGCTAATTTCTTTGAGTTTTTTTCCATGAACCTATGTAACAAACGTTACTATTATTTTTTTGTGTTTTTCTCCATGAACGTATGTAAAGAAAACTAATTCGGCAATGCTAATTTTTTTATGTCCAAGAAAAGCCTTTGTTTTAAAGCAAACTAATTTGGGAATGCTAATTTTTTTTTGTTTTTCTCCAAAAACCTATGTAACAAATGTTATTACTATTATATTGTACGCTTTTAAATGTTCATGTTATTTGCAAAGGTATGTAACAAATATTATTAATTTGTGATAAATTTCTATAGTCCGCAACTATGTTTGTCAATTTGTATATCGCGGAACTGTCGATGCTATTTGTAGGGCACGAAACATCAGAGGCCCAATTTTGAGCCCGCCAGCCCGAGAACCCACGATCCAAAAACTGGCTAAGTATGGAATGAGGGCCCCGTGCATGCTCTATAAAATCGCATCCCCATACTTTATAAAAGTACATATTCTGTATGTATAAATCTAAATATCTGCTTTATAAAATTACATATTTTGTATGTATAATTTATGCTCTCCAGGAACCTATAATTTGATAAATTTCAATTTCTTTTGTGTCCAGGAGCCCTTGTTTTAAAGATAACTAATTCGGGGATGCGAATTTCTTTGTGTTTTTTTACACGAACCTATGTAACAGACATTACTACTATTTTTTTGTGTTTCTCTCCATGAACGTATGTAAAACGTATGGAAATAAAACTAATTCGGGAATGCTAGATTTTTTGTGTCCAAGAACCTTTTAAATGTTGATAATTTTTTATATATTTCACGAAGAACTAATTCAGGAATACTATGTTCTGTATGCAAACCACATGTATTTCAACTTTCTAGCCACGTGTCTATACTCGAACGCATTTACTCCCATCCCAACCTGGGAGGGACTACGCTACCATGCAACACTTGTTTAAAATTGCATATATTTGTTTGTGAGTGATTTTAGTATTATTTGTTTAATGATGTTTGTATATTAATTTGAAATCGTATATTGAGTGTTAGCATATGTATGTGTAAGTAGTTTTGACAATTTTTGTTTATTTATGTTTGTATATTAATTTGAAATTGTATAATGTGTGCTTATTTATTTGAATTTGCATATCATGTGTTTGTTTATTTTAAATTATATATGTATTAGTGTAAATAGATTTGAAAATGGTTGTTTGTTTATGGTTGTTTATTAATTTGAAACTGTAAAATGTGTGTTTGCATATTTGAATTTGTATATAGACTATTTACTTATTTGAAATTGTATAATGTGTGTTTTCTTATTTGAAATTGTATAATCTGTGTTTGCTTATTTGAAATTGTTTATGTGTATTTGTGAATGATTTTGGCAATGTCTCTTTGTTTAGGTTTATATATTGATTTGAAATTGTATGTTTGTTTACTTATTGGAAATTGCATATTATGTGTTTGAATATTTGAAATTGTATGTGTTTGCTTATTTGACTTGTGTGTTTGGATATTTGAAATTGCATGTGCAAGAGTAGTTTTGACAATATTTATTTGTTTAATTTTGTATATTAAATTGAAATTGTATAATGTGTGTTTGTATTCTTAGAAATTGTATTGTGTATTCGAAATTGTATGTGTGACAACAATTGTTTAATTATTTGTTTATATTAAATTAAAATTATATAATTGTGTTTGTTTTATTAGAATTTGTATATTGTGTGCTTACTTATTTCAAATTACAAGTGTGTGGTTTTGACAAAGTTTGTTTGATTGTGTTTATAAACTATTTGAAACTATATAATGTGTATTTGTTGTTCTGAATTTATATATTTTGTATTTGCATATGTATGCTAGATAGTTTTGATAATTTATGTTTGTATATTGATTTTAAAATTTTAAAGTGTATTTGTCTATTGTGTGTTTGCTTCGATTATATTGTAAAATGTATATTTGTTTTGTATAATGTTAAAACATTTAAATTTAATTTAAAATCATATTAAATATATACATATATATCATTGTATAAAATATTGTATTTTTAATTTTCAAGACTTACGTTTTCTTTTATTTTTACATTGTTTTTTTCCCTTCTTTTTAAAGGTTTTTTTTTTTATGATTTTTCATTTACCATTTATTTAACCCATCTTAACAATAATAATATATCTCACACATTTTGACAATTAATTATCTTAACTTATTCTTGATTAAAATCACAACATAAATAATTATTTTTAATATATATTATAAAAATAACATTATTATGACCAATACATGATAATAAATTAATATGTTCAATAAAATCCACTAATATTATAACTCATCTTAAATAATACAATTATTTCTGCATGTTGATATGTTAAAAAAAAAGCATATCAACTATGCACATAGGTTTTTGGGCACCCGGTTAGTAGAGATTTTTAAAATCTCTAAGAAAAGAGAAGCTTTTCAATTTTTACTATTAAAAATAAAACTAATGTTTTTTTAATAATTAATACATTTTTTCCAACCATGAATTATGTAGATATCACAAAATTTATCAATTTCAACATATAGTACTCCAAACTAACAAAAATGAATCAAGGACTACATTATTCAAAAGCTCTAAATATACATTTAAATACATATTAATTACATCAATTTTATCTTGAATAAATCAACCTATCCTTGTTGTAAAGAAAGAAGTGGGGATTACACCTCTTCTGGTACATTTACATACAAGTGAAGGCCTTAACCAAATACAATGTAAAAAAAAAAAAAAAACTTGTTTATATAAAACTTTTATTGGGAAAATGATCCGAATTTGTGAAGGAACACAACATAATACACAAATAACCATGAATACAAAGATGTCGTGGAAATAACACTTCATTTCCTTAATATCAAATGACTGGAATACAAAATAGAAATAAACTAGCTAGGGCATTGGTAGCTTATTTCTGAGAAGAGATGTGGCGGCTACAGGACTCTGAACTTTGTGTTACAATGAGGATCGAAGGCCTATATATTATTGAGAAACAATGGAAACCCTAAACATCCAAAAACCTAACCCTAGGAGATGAAACACCAGACTATGGGCCCCGTTGGGGTAAATTGGTACATTGATTTCTCGGGGTTGTAACTTTGGCATACTATCTCCGTTTGACACATATGATACATCGTTAGAAAGATCTATACGAGGACTACAACTTCTGACAACAAATATAATGATGTTGAATGGATGACTATTCGTCGGAGTTTTGATGACCAAAAAACGTCGTTTAGGGCCTCAAAACGGCTCTAGAAGTTCAAGACCCGGAAAACTGCCAAAAATAGTAAATTGTGCTACAATTAAGGAAACTGAAAAATTGATTGAAACAATGGTGGGGGTTCAAGTGGAATAGGTGGGTGGCTACCAATATCAAACTCTCGTTCCCACAAGAGTTGAGCACGGTGGTTATTGCCACGGTCGGTGGTCGGCTGAGGTAGTCTGCAACATTATTGGCGTTGTCCTTCTTGTACTTGATGTTCAAATGAAATTGTTGCAGATATGTGGACCACTTATGATGACCATAGTTATGCAACTTCCCTTGTGTCTGTATGAACTGCAAGGGTCGGTGGTCTGTGTGGATGATTGTTTCCTTCCCCAAAATGTGATGCTTCCATTGTTGGAAAACCTGCACAATGGAATACATTTCTTTGTCATAAGTGGGATACTTTCGGACTGTGTCAGACAGTGTCGCACTGTGATATTCCACTGGATGCCCCTGTTGAGTAAGAACTGCCCCAATAGCATAATCAGAGGCATCTATATCGATCTCAAATGGTTGTTGCAAGTCTGGTAATGTGAGCATTGGGGCACAACAGAGGCGATGTTTCAATTCTATGAATGCCTTATGTTGAGATTCCGACCAAAATAATTTTTCTCTCACTCCAACCTTTGTGACTTCATTCAAGGGCCATGTGACATGAGAGAATCCCAACATGAACCTACGGTAGAAATTAACAAGATCCAGAAATTTGTGAAGCTCTGTTAGAGTGGTCGAGCCTGGCCAATCCTGAATGAGTTGAATATTGGTTGGATCCACATACACCCCACGCTCATCAATAATGTATCCCAGATACTGAACCTGGGTCATGCCAAAAGTGCACTTCTCCAAATTGGCACACAAATTGTGTTTCTGCAATGTCTGGAGGACCTGTCGAATGTGGTGGAGGTGCTCTTCCCAAGTTTGGTTGAAGATCAGGATGCCATCCAAGTACACTACTACAAATGAGTTGGTGAATAGCCACAAGATGTCATCCATCAGCCTCATGGAGGTTATGGGAGCATTCATCAACCTGAAAGGCATGACCAGCCATTCAAAAAGGCCCTCCTTGGATTTGAAGGCAGTGTTCCACACATGGACGGTTCGATTGGTACCTGGTGATACCCGGACTTCAAGTCGATCTTGCTGAAATATTTCTCCCCTTTGAGTTGGTCCAAAAGGTCATCAATCCATGGGATCGGGTACCTATTCCGGACAATGATCTTGTTCAGTGCCTGATAGTCAATACAGAGTCTCCAAGTCCCATCCTTCTTCTGCACCAACACGATTGGGCTCCCACAGGGAGATGAACTTGGCCACATGTGACATTTCTATAGCAGCTCCTGAATCCACCTCTTGATTTCATCATTCTCCAGAACAAAGCGTGGATATATCGGTCCGTTGGGAAGCGACGCACCTTGGGTCAGATCAATGGGGTGCTTGACCTGATAGTGTAGAGGCACCCCTGTGGGTGAGGTGAAGATATCCCGGTACTCCTCCACAACCTTGTCCATTTGTTGTTGTCATGCGAAGGAGCCTTGTCTGGAGGTCATGGCCATGGTCTTATTCTTTCCCTGAGGGTGGATCATCAGGAAAACAAATTTCCTGGTTTTGGAAATGAATTTATTGCATTGTTTTACAGTAACCAAAGAGACAGCGACAGGCGATGGTACCTCTGGTATCCTGTACAACTTATTTCCCAAGGTAACAATAACAACGTGAGGTCAGGATTCATACACAACATGTCTCTTCCACAAGTATGGTTGGCCAAATAATACATCACAAACATCAAGAGGATCAATGTCACATAATACCTCATTGGTGAAGGGCTTGATGCTGTAGGGAAGGAGAAATTGTTGGCTGATGCGAAGATCACGGCCTTGGTGAAGCCACTCGATGGTGTACGGTTGTGTGTGTTGTGGTCGGTAAGCCCAATTGCTTCACGACCTCTTTTGAAATGAGGTTCTTTTGGCTCCCACTGTCGACAATGAACTGTAGCGGGGAACCCTTTACCCACATCTAGGAGTGGAAGAGATGTTCCTCCTCCTATGGATCTTTCAGTTCTTCCTTTTGGATCTTAGTAGTGGAAACAGTGGTGTTGGGCTCCACATCGATAATCTACTTCCCTCTGTCATTCCCCTTCTCGGGTTCTGATTCAGTGTCAAAGAATGCATCTGATTCCGAAGCCCTCATCTCGGCCACCAGTGACTGTTTGGCCTGACACTCACTTGTGTTGTGAGTGGAACTCTTATGGAACTCACACCACTTTACCATGTCCTTCTTTGGATTCAAGGTGTTGTTTCTTTGCTTGTGGATTTGGCAGGTTTATTGAGCTACCATGCCTTGGCTTTGTCCTTTGTTCTACGGCTTGGGGGAACCTTTCGCTTGCTTTTGATTTGCAGATCCAAAGTCTCGCTTCTTCTGTTTGAATTTTTGCTCAATCTTGGCAGCATACCAGTATGTCGTACCAAGCAAGGAGATGTCAAGGAACTCCATTTCCTCCTGAATGTATCTATGTAGACAAATGCAGTACTTCAGCACCAAATTTTTCTCTGAATATTTAATACCCAACTTTGTGTGTAGGGTATGGAACATATTCGACAGCTCATGCACATCTCAATCCCTTTGCTTTCGTAGTGTAGTTCATTGTATGTACTTTTCCTCATAGCTCCCCATGGGATAATATTATTCCTTGATGACGTCTCGAAAATAATTCCAAGTGGGTATGGCTGAGAACAGAGAGGGTTCCTCATCCCTTTTCTCACAGTAGGTTTCCCACCAATCCTTGACATGGGGGGTGGATTTGAGTAGTGAAAAAATAATTTTCTCCCAGTCAGAAAAGTCATGAGCTGAGAAATATCCTTCTAGTAGATTCAACCATCTATCTACGACATCTGCATCTATATGGCCATCAAATATGAGAATGTCAAAGTTTACTTGTACCTTAAAAGGGGTTGCACCTCCAGAGTGGCTATTGGATGCAGATGTGTCGCCAGTGGGAAATCGTTGAAGGATCTGGGCTAAGTTATCCATCATCACATTCCTTTGTTTTTCAAGAGCCTCCTCGAAAAATATTTTGATAGGATCTCCTACTCCCTCTTCTTTCTTCCCCCATGGGCAGTCGTCGGGGTTTGTGAGGCTAATCTTGTAAAGGTTCAACCAGATCGATCCCTAACTCCTTATACCCCGACCTCGTTGGGGACATGCAAAGAAGGATCGAGAAAGAGCAGACTACTCTGGTACCACTGATCCAAATTTATGAAGGAACACAACACAGTGCACAAATAACCATGATTACAAAGACATAGTGGAAATAACACTTAATTTCATTAATATCAAAGAACTGAAATTTGATTATAGACAGAATAGAAATAAACTAGTTAGGTCGTTGGTAGCTTTTTTCCGAGAAGAGTTGTGGCAGTTACAGACCTCTGAACTATGTGTTACAATGAGGCTTGAAGGCCAATATATTATTGAGAAACAATGGAAACACTAAACATCCAAAAACCTAACCCTAGGAGATGAAGCGCCAAACTATGGGCTATGTCGGGGTAAATTGGTACATCGATTTCCCGGGGTCGTAACTTTGGCATACTATCTCCATTTGACGCATATAATACATTGTTAGAAATTTTTATCCAAGGACTACAATTGGTGACAACGGATATCATGGTTAGGAACGGGCTAATATTCATCGAAGGTTTGATGCCCATAAAACGTCGTTTAGGGCTTCAAAACATCTCCGGAAGTTCAGTACCTGAAAAACTGCCAAAAATAGTAAATTGTGCTACAATTAAGGAAACTGAAAAAATGAAAGAAAAAATGGTGGGGGTCTAAGTGGAATAGGCGGGTGGCCACCAATATCCACCTGGATCAGGAAACCAAATCATCACATATGAGAGTTAATAATAGACTTACCCATGCTTACAATTAGAATGATGCATCTATGGTCTTTATTCAATGACAATTTTTTGTTAAATCATGCCTCCCTTGTAGGCTTGTGTTCACAAACTGAGAGTTGGTTCTTAAGAGCTTCACATTGACAAATTTTCTTCAACATATATTACCCTCAAAAACCATGTCACAATTTGTATCATATTTCAATTATGGTTTGTCCCTGTGGTTCAACTCGATCAATATAGTGGACAAGAGTATTACCTATACTTTTGATAGTCTCATCGTTCTAGTAGTGAAGTGACAAGTACGGGAGGCGAAACCAGACATGGATTTTCAATGGGATGTCATTCTCAGTGTAGAATTTGGGGATCCAATGATTGAGATACATTCCCTAGACCCCATGAAGTAGGGATCGCTTCTGAAGATGAGATCTATGTCGACCTTGAACTCAAACAGAAAAGCAAAGAAATACCTGCCACAAAAGGAGGTCAAGATCTGCCCTTGGATAACGGGTTTCCAATTTATATCCACCCAAAGAGTCATTTTGCGTGAAGATGTCCATATCCTAGTGAACTAGACAATGAGGGCATTCTCAGCAAATCGTAAGGCAAGATTTCTCAAAGAATAAAAATGCACAGGAACCTTCACGATTTCATCCATCTTCTTGACGACGCAAGAGGGAGGCTACTTAACCGTTTTTTGAATGGTGGAAACCAGAGATCCCAAATATTCATTGTCCTGGGGATGGGGGTAGGGGGCTCCCCTCCACCAGCCACAGACGACATAGAATTCACAACAAACTAAGGTTCCAGACTTCAACAAATCTAGCAATACCACTTATATAATTTTTCATCAGAAAAACTGGAGTTGTTAGCTTATAAGGGCCATTTTAGGGGCAGGTCCCGCTTTGGTGATTTGGGATCCATAAATTTATGGAGACTATTTGAGGCCTTAAACTATATTTCTTGGGGTTCAAAACTTTTCTAACAAATTTCCTAGCATACTGACATTGTTAAATCACATCAAGAGCTTTCCAATGATCACCTCAATCAAATTTCATATGAGGAAGTTATGCCTCCCGCAAATCGACCTATCTTGTTGACCACCATGATACCAAGTGGTTAGCTTCCATTACTCACAAGTTGATCTAGCCATGTGTTGACTTTCAAGAATATTCTAGAGGGTCCAAAACCATAACCCTAATCAAGATTTGAGGCATGAAAAAACCCTAACCCTAACACTAGACCACTATTGGGCCATGTTATAACGATCCTTGGATCTTCTTTTCATCTTCAAGTGGAAATATTCCCCCATGGAAACTTGTCTCCTAAACCCCATGTTCATGGCATTGTATTCCCTTTCTATGGACTCCCATTCATCCCCTAAACTCTCTTGATTCAAGGCATTAGTGTCCCTTCGTTGTGCATCTAGAAAGGTAGTCATGTACAGTCTAGGAGTAGACCTACTATTTGTGTGAGATTGGGTTGGTATACCTTCATTTGGTCTATTCCCTTTTGCATGGCCTTTATTTATGGACTCCTCATGATTCTCATTACCCCCTTGAGATCCACTAGCATTATGGTTTCCACCAAATAGGGGTGGATCTTTACCATGTCTTTGCTCCATCAAATACTGAGAAAGAATACCTTGGTGTTTTTTATGTTCCTCCATCAAAGATATCATTTTGTCCCGCCCTCTTTGGATATTTGCAAAGGATAGTTTGAGTTATGCATGTCATAAGGATAAATGGTTATGCATCTCCTCAAGGTTGTGTTGCATAATAACCTGATTGTTTTGTAGTGCATCATTCATTGTCCGAGTGACCAAGAAAGTTCCCTCTTCAAATGTTGCATTTTTTGTTTCATGAGTTTCCCCCATACTGACTTATGGATCTTCTCCTTCATGAATACCCGATACAGGTTGTCCCCCACGACCTCTTTTCCTCGTCATTAGTGTTTTATCACAGGCTGGCGAAGGAATTCACTTTGATACCACTGTAATGTTCCCAAGCATGATTTCTAGGAACTTAGACTGATTTCTTAAACTATTTGTGTTTTGTGTGAATTTTTTTTGTAGGTTTTACTTCTTAGAGTTGCGCTGGGTGGAATTGATTGATATTTATAACATAAGCATTGTGACTATAGAACAACAACACATGGATATAACAAGATACAAGATAAATAAAACAATAGAAGGCTCAATAACTTCATATATGACCCTTATTTAGATAATAAGTTTATCTCCATACATAAGATCTGCATATCTGGAACAATATAGCAAGATAAAGGAGTCTAAGTTGAATACATCCTCTAGATAAAACAATATAGAGAGATAAGGCCTCCTAGGCCTCCTACAACTGAATGATGATCGATACAATATCAATTTCTTTCCCTTGAAGAATTGAAACCTTCATATCTAGTGTTGGTGTGCCCCCAACTAGCTAAAGAAGCTAAGAAATTTGGATTCCTTGAAGATGGCCTCCAAACCCTTACAAAATGTTTCCAAATTGTAGATAAGGGGATATATAGTGCATATGGAGAGAATCCTTGGGTAAATCTTCATATCTAACCTCCCAACTCAATGTATCCTTAGTGAATGGTGTGCCCCTCTTTAGAAATTCTTCCCAAGGCCACAATTAAATAATAAACATGATAATCGCCCCACTAGAAGTTGAGAAAGGGCGCTTTAGGCCAATAAAACCCTCTCATGAAGAGATTTACCTCAGATTTCCCTTCTCCTCCTCAAATCGAATTGATCTCCTTCAAACAATGTGCCCCACCTACTAGAAACTCTCAGATATGCGCCCTGACTTCTTCTTGAACTGTAGAAATTACTTGTAGTTGAATAGAATGGTGAGGGAGGAATCTTTCACCTCCTTGGCTAAGATTGGACCAGGAAGAAATGTATCTTTCACTTCCTTGTTGGTCTCTAGGGTTTTTTGACTCAAAACCCTCAAAACATAAGTTTCATAGCTCAATAAGCTCTCAAAAGAAAATGGCATGAATGAGGAGTGAGGTTCCCTCCTCTCTCTTTTATACCTCCATCTTCTAATTCTCAGTTGAGTTGCTTTATTGTTTTTACTAAGGTTGTCGTTTCATTTCTCCTCAGGTCAAATAACGTTTTTTTTTTCTTTTTTTTTCATCAAAGACACTTTAATAAAATAACATTTAGTCCTCAAGTGACCTTTAATGCCTTCTAACCCCTTTTTACCCATTGGACTATAGTCTAGAGGGGTGACTAGACTACTAAGTCCTCATTTATTCTTGTTAAGGGTAGGGGAACATTACAAATAATGAAATGATCTTTATTTTTATTACCCAATGGTTTTCAAATTTCAATGTATAATTTATGTATGATTATTTTGAAGCTTGAGCCATTACAATATCTGATTATCAAAAATCAAGTTGAAGATATTGCTCTTGAAGAAGAAAAGGAAGAGGTAGAGCAATTGTCTTTTCTTAGCAAGACTAAAATAAGGACATTGAAGGACAAATGAGGATATAAAAGGAATTTGATTGGAGACTCAAAGATAGTATTGGCACTCATAACTTACCAGTATGCCTCAAGATTAATTGCAATTTCTTTTCAAATTTTATGTTTGGTTAATCAATTAAATTAATTTTTTCTCATCCATCCCAAAACAGTATTGTAATACTTTATTTTTTTTATCCATGGTATGTTTTAAATCGGATTATGTAAATGTTGTAAATATGCAGACAAGGATTCCTAGCGTTGAGCTCAAGGCCAAGGCTCGACTTGTGAATGGCTAGGTAAACACACCCCATTACTTAAATTCTTATATATTCAACGATACAATAAACAAGATTCATCCTCGTTTAAGACATACACAACGGAGTTTGAAAATAAAGAGATTCATATAAAAAAATGAATTGAATTTAGATAGATATCTGTCACTTTTATATATTTAATGTAATTAATATATTATTTTAAATTTGATATATTTTTTAACATAATAATCGATGGGATGTGGGACAATCATATCTCGTTGAGGTTTGTCATACTAAATTAAAATTAAAAAATAACTATCAATGTAAGTTCATAGACATATATTTAACACATTAATCATATGTTTTTTCTATAAAATATGCTAAATATATGTCTATCAACATATACCAAACATATTAATGTTAATGTGGTTGTTACTAATCTTATAAAACAACTGCTTATATATTTAACACATTATTTATATTTTTTTTATAAAATACCACTTATCATATATCCAATTATCACAATTTGTTATATATCCAATTTCTTACTAATGATGAACCTGTACAACTAAACCTGTACAACTATAGTTATGGTTAAGGTGTTGCAGAGAACATGTTTTAAGTAGCAAATTTATTGAAAAATATGATCATTAACTTCATTAACCCATAAAAACCCTAAATAATAATGTAAAGTTTGTTTCTATTTCCAAATTAGACCTAAACTTTTACAATTACACAGAAAAACGAAAAATTACCTAACAGAGATGGTGTTAAATTAAGAATTAATATAACCCTAAATAATAATGTAAAGTTTGTTTCTATTTCCAAATTAGACCTAAACTTTTACAATTACACAAAAAAACGAAAAATTACCTAACAAAGATGGTGTTAAATTAAGAATTAATATGTACCTTTAGGGTCTTCATTAATCTTAAATTTTGTATTTACAAAAATTAGATAATTAACTCAAAACTAATGTCCCTACTTTTACGACGCTCAATCATAAAATGCATCAAAACTTATTACTTATTCTATTTAGTTTGGAATATTTTAGGCAACAGATAGTTAATCATAAAATGTATCAAAACCTATTCTATTTATATTTGGAATATTCTAGACATCACATAGTTACTTTGTGTTTCTTTTCTATATAGTTTGGAATAAATTAGATATTACATAATTACTTTATGATTTTGAAATGTTTATGATGATGGGTAGAGTGTGCACTCGAAAAGTTTTAAATGTTTCAAAAATTTTATGCATAATTTATATCCAAAAATCTAAAACATCATTATGAGGAACTGTGAAAATCTATATTTTATGATACTTTATATTTCTTGATTATGAAGCATTAGCAACTTGAAATTAAATAACTCACGTGAGAATATCAGTTTTCAAATTTGCATTTCATGGAATTGTTTTAAGAAGGCAATATCTTTTTAACAACTGAGATTAAGTATATTAGCAAGAGAGAGGGAACTTTTTAGCAACTAAAATTAAGTATATTAGCAAGGGAGAGGGGGCTTTTTAGCAACTGAGATTAAGTATATTATCAAGGGAGAAAGAGCTTTAAGTATATTAACAAGGGAGAGGAGGCTTTTTAGGAACTGAGATTAAATAACACATATAGAATTGTTTTAAGAGGGGTTGGTAACAAATTCACATTAGTTTACCAATACTCTCATTTCAATGCATTTGGGAATGGGTGCCCAAGTAGGAAATAAAAATACTTCGTGTGTAAAAATTTTAAAATGGTTATATTTTTATCAAATGGGAATTTGTTTTTTATATATATTTAAATAAATAATCAAGTTTATTGGTATTGAATTTTGTTAAATGTTAATTATACGATGATTTTAGTTATAAATTACAATATGATAAACACGATTTTGTAATAATTATATAAAATGATAAACACGATTTTGTAATAATTATATAAAAAGAAATAGTTGTATTATTATTGAATATTAAGTTTTCATCGATGCCACTAGAATTTCATTTATCATGTTTTTATTTTCTTCCAATCAACTATGTGAGGAGGATTTTCATTAATTATCGAGGGTTTTTGAAGCTTTGATTGGATTATATGGAGCATTTAATTTTCTCAAAATGGATGTTGCAACTTACATATATTGATAATGTATTTTGATTGACATATATTAAGGATGATGTTTGTTAGTTGGGTTGAGTGGTTGAGAGGATTAGTGTTTTTCTCTTCACCCAAATTTAATTATTGAAATTTTAATAAGTATATTATTATAACATCGTTGAGCTATATTATTGATTTAACTTTGTATCCAAATAAAGCTTACTCTAGCTACTATTCTTGAAATAAAAGGAAAAAGTTATAATTTGTTTATCACTTAACCAAACATATAGAAAAAAACAAAAACAAAAAACATAAACAAAATGCAAGAAGGAAAACAGTCATAACCATCCAGCAAAAAGAGGAAGTCAAAGCAAACAATTTGAAGGGGGGAGGGTGATTGGAATGTTTCCCTTGACATAAACAATAAGCCATCAATGTGCAATCACAACAAAAGAACCATTATAAAACAAAACCATGTGTCCAAGTGGATGTTAAGTATGGACATAGAATAGGTATGCAAACCAAACAAGTTTTGGATTTTTTTTTTCATTTTTTTGGATCAATTTTATTTGAGGTTGGGAATTGTTGGAATTATAAATTTAACTTGTTGAATTTGTACAATTTTACCATTTGATCATTTTTTTGGCAATGAATCCATTTATATATTTAAAAATGCAATTTAAACAATATAAAATTGTGATTTCACCAACAACAATTGTATAACCAAATTTACCAAAAAAAAATCCCAAAACGTTAAAACATTTAAACTACACCATGCAATCCATTTCTAATTAAATTGACCTTATCAGCCACCAATAGTCCATGATCACTAGTTGCTTTATCGTTATTTTTACCGTAGAATAGCAAATTAAATTAAAATGAAATGAAAAGAAAATAACCCGCTACATAAAAGTTGAAATGAAAGAATTAATTAACTACAATTGAGATTTAATTTTAATTCAACTTTTCAATTGGGGTGGTGGCGCAGTTGGTTAGCGCGTAGGTCTCATAGCTAAATCATGTGTGATCCTGAGGTCGAGAGTTCGAGCCTCTCTCACCCCATACATTTTTACACCAATTAGCTGTACCTGTTAAACAGGTGAAACTCCCTCGATCCGACGGCAATAGGAGTTGACTCTTAATCTTATTCTAATAAACCAAAAATAAAATCAGTGGTCCGCAAACTTTGCGTATTTTGTTGTAAGATGTGCTATTTTTTATTTTTATTAAAGTTGAAATTAAGTGAAAATAAAGAAGTACCGGAAAATGGTGGAATTTAAAATTAAGATTAAAATAAAAATAATTTTTGCTTCCCAGTTTTTGTACTCTATCAATCTCATATTTGGTGATAAGATATGCCCTTTTGATTTGTAATAAACTTGCAATTAAGTATATATAAAGAACAATAAGGTAGAGTGAGAAGAAGAAAATAAATTACAAAGTTTTAAATCTAAAAATAAAGTAAGGCTATTTATCCCTCTAAACCATTAACGTGGCTTAGAAACTTAGAATCTGAAAATCAAGTAAAGTTACTTATCCATCTAAATAGTTAAGGTAGCTTAGAAACTTAGGATGAAGACCCTCATGAGATTGACTTTTCTACACTCTTTAAGGGAATGGAAAAAGAGACTAAGCTAAAGGATAAGAGCCTGGCATATATAAAAAGGAGAGATCACACTTAGTTTTTCTATTGTATAATATAAGGTGATTAAATCTAGTTAACTTTGGTTTAAGAGTGTTAGTAAACTTTTTTATTTAATCATATTAATATGTCATGTATGAGGGAGGAACCACATAGGTAGAGGAGGAAGTTTTGAGATTTAGGGTTTTGCATGACCATGGGTCAAAAGATGAGTAGGTCGATTACTTGGTAGAATCAACCGAAAGCCACACTATTTTCTCTAATAGAGATGATATAAGTTTTAGTCATGGTGTTGTGCCTAAGGAGAGCACCCTAGGGAGGTTGGGGGGTCTCATTTGGCTTCCCTAATGTGCATACATTAAACATTGGATAACCATGGAAGGGTAGAGTTTTAAGGAGGATTGGACAACTCTGTTAGAAGGACATGCTCTGCAATATAGTCAAACTTTGGAGTTGTGGATGACAAGACCCAAAGTTAGGCGAGAACCAACACTTTATTAAAATGTCAAGCTTCTCCTCATCAAGTGATTCCTATGTAAGCTTTTGAGGAAGGCTTTGGAGGAAATGGATCAAACCATGTAGTTGTTACTGCTTCCTATGTAAGCTTTCAAGGAAGGATCTGGAGGAAAGGCCTCAAACCCTATAGTCTGAAAAAAGGACAAGAACGGACCCTGGTAGGCCAAGTGGACTTTGTGAATGATTTAAGGCCTCCACTTGTGCAAATGATGAATGTGATCTAGGACATGTTTTCTTAGGACTCAAAAGAATTGTAATCCTCCCTTCCATAGAATTCTACTCAAGTTGGTAAGTTATCTTGTCCCTGCAAAAGCCCAGTTAGTTTAGAAAATGCATATGTTATTTTTCCTATTGAATCATGGTCAAGGTTTGGAATGTATAAGGAAGCCACTGAAAAGAAGGCAAGGAAGGGAAGACATGATAAGGAGAAAAAGGGTCTACCTTTTTTTTATTCACAAGTTTTGGGAAAGGATTCTCTTATAGTATGGGGTTCATTATACTCTAGTCTAGTATTGGGGGGAAGCTCCCTTTCCACTTTCTCTATGGTTAGGAGAGGGACCTTCAAGTTATGACCCTTTTAGATATCCCCTCAAATTAAGAAGGGGGAAAGGTGTGTGGATTTTGTGTTAGGATATTTAGACATTTAGGAGTTAGTTAAGATCAAGTTGGTCTAATGTGTTGTCAGGTAAAAGTGTGTTTCTTTAGTATGCATTAGTATG
The DNA here is from genome assembly GCA_009831015.1 of Picea engelmannii. Classification (NCBI taxonomy): domain Eukaryota; kingdom Viridiplantae; phylum Streptophyta; class Pinopsida; order Pinales; family Pinaceae; genus Picea; species Picea engelmannii. The sequence continues at coordinate 279,700 of ML782764.1, read as the reverse complement.
CATTTGTAGTTAGGTAATCCGATGGTCATGATATGTTCCCGACATAGAGTGATTCGATGGTTCATATTCTCCTCGATCTTAACAAATACATTGATCCATATCTTAACACCTGATTGGTCCATGATCTCTATTTATTGAGCATGGAGGGTCATTTGCCAATGATTGATTGTGAGAAACTCTCTTGTAAATATCTATGTAATACATTTTTCTTTTTCATTAATAAATTGCTCCAAGTGGCTACATTGGTTAGGGTCGTGGATGTTTCCTCGTAGGAGTTTTACCATGTGAAAACATTGGTGTGTTGATCTTTGATCTGGTTGTGTGAGTGGTTACTGAAGGTGATCGTCCTCTATTGGAATACCAATTTTGTCGAACATGGTATCAGATCGCATTTGAAGACCCACTCATGTTGTAGTTCGAGATCGTGAAATTGTGTTTCTGCATCTCTAGTTCCTACCTTTTCTGTACATTTTTGGGCTGAGAGGACTGTTCCATTACGTTCAGAACACTCATTTCAGTCAAGAACACTTTTCGTTTCACACGAAGAGATTTATTTTTTCCCAAGATATGACCATTTCAAACAAATTCAGAGGTATAAAGCTCAAATACACTCTTTTTAAATTTTTGCAGAGATAATATTTCAGTTTTATTTTAGTTTTTCGCTTTCTATTTCCGAGTTTGCTAGTCTTTTCGATCTATGTATTATCTTTGTCCCATGCTCTATGCAATCTCAACAAATCAGAAACATAGCGGAAATAGTTTTCCTATATATGTATACTCTTTGTCATTCGCTCTATGTGATCTCGGTAAATCAGAAATATAAGGAAAATTTGCATTTTTCAAGTAAGCTAACTGAGATCTAACCCTTGTTTTTGTTGAGAAGCAATTTTTTTCTTTTGTGAAAATAGGTTTTTATGAGCACTCTCTCCACCACCACCACCACAACAACAACAACAACAATCTCAATCCTCTTTCTAAACAATATAATATGTTTTGCATCTATAATATGGTTAAAAGTTGTTTTATTAAGTAAAAGGTCTTTGAAAAAGTTCATACATCTATTGTAAAGTGCATTTCACTTAAGTTATAAAAGTGAATCACTATTAAATAACTTTAATATTTTATTTTAAGTTATTTTGCATGCATCTTTCATTTATAAAGTAACTTCATTGTAAAAATAATTCGTGTTTATTCTATAAAAGTGGGTCACTTCATAAGTAACTTATTTAAAAGTGAGTTTATAGGCACAGTTATGAGGTGCATCACCACATGGTTAATATTTTATTTTAAATTATTTTGCATGCAACTTTTATTTACAAAGTAAATTCAATGTAAAAGTGATTCATATTTATTCTATAAAAGTGGGTCACTTCATAAGTAACTTATTTAAAAGTGAGCTTATAGGCACAGTTATGAGGAGCATCACCATGTGGACCATCTTCTACTTGCTACATGGCTCTTTGGTTACCGTTTATGCATTTTTTCAAAAGGGCATAACTCCACATCCGAAGTCCATTTCAGTTTCGTTAATTTAAACAACCTATTTTATTGAGATCTTTCCATCCAGACCATTAGTTTCATCATTTTCTACATATTTTAATATGACATCTCCCAATGATCTTTTTCTTACCAATACCAACTACTTCTCATGGAAATCTCATATCGAGGATGTATTAAGAAATAAAGGATTGTAGCGGATAACCTTGGGGAAAGAACTATAACCCACTGATGATGAAAAGAAAGTCAAATGTGCCAATAAAAATGACGAAGCACATGGAATGATCATAATGCCCATGTCTCTTGATTTAAGGTTTCACCTTCAAGGAATTGATTACCTTGATGATGCTTGGAAAAAGATTGAAGTTGTGTTTGGTAAACCCAATATTATTCGAGCTCACCAGTTGGAGAATCACTTAATGACTTTAAGTCCAAATGATTTTCCTTACATTGAAGATTACTTGTCTAAGTTCAAAACACTTCGAATTTTGTGTATTGAATGCCAACTAGATCTACTCGAATATATATGCATATATGTTATTCTTTCTAAGTTTGGTAGTGTATATTTTGTTTTTGTATCTACCTTTTATGCCACCAGAGAAGCTCTAGGGAGTGCTTATAAAAAACCTTCTTTTGAGTCGTTTTGTGATGCTCTAATTTGAGAACAAGATAATCTTCTACAACTTGGATTGATTAGCATTATAGGTACCTCCAACAAAGCCTTAGTGACTCAACAGAAAGAGAAATCCAAGAATCCCGAGAAGCAACATCCTCACCACAACAACAAGCAGAACAAGGGTCCCAAACCCTCTTAGCCAACTTCTACTCCTAATGGTGACAAAGGAGCAAAATCTAAAAGTAAGAAGATTGGTGATAGACATTACAAATTTTCTTGGAAAGATGGTCATGAAGAGTCCAAATGTTTTAAGAAGATGGCAGCTTTAAAAGCAATGATGAAAAAGAAGAACATCAATATTGATTCTACTTCTTCTTCTTCTTTTCATGGACACACACTTTGTGCTTCTGGTTTCTCCTTCAATGCAACCTCTGCTTCTTCTTTTGATGAGTGGATTATTGATTATGTAGCATCTTATCATATGGTTAAGGACAAAACCATATTTTCTTCTCTAAATGAATGTAACACCAATAAAGTATTTGTTGGTGATGATAGATCTCTTAGTGTTGTAGGTCTTAGAACAATTTAGGTAGATAATGGTCATTTCAACGATGAATTATGTGTTCCAAGTCTTTCCTACAACATTTTATTCGTATATCAAATCACCCATTCAGGTGAAGGTAAAACCATAGATTTTTCACTTCACCAAGTTGTAATCAAGGATCTAAAAGATCCTAAGCATGTTCTTGCAACTAGAATTTTTTATGATATTATCACGTTGTACAAGTTTGAAAACTTTGGGTCATCATATTTTCCATCAGTTTTTGTTCCTCATAGCGATGACTTGAGCAAACTTTGACATGAGCGGTTTGGTCATCTAAATTATCACTCATCGCAACAACTCTGCAATCAACAGATGGTGACCGATCTTCCTCTTGTTTCTTGCAAAGATGGTGTTTATGTTGGTTGTGTTCTCAACAAGCATCATCGTGACAATTTTGACAATAGTGCCTCTTGGCACACCTCGGTCCCTTTGCAGCTTGTTCATGGGGACTTGTGGGGTCCACTTTCTTCTCCTTATTTTTCTAGGTGCAAGTATTTCTTAACTTTCATTGATGATTTCTTTAGACGCATTTGGGTTTACTTCTCAAAATTTAAGAGTGAAGTGTTTGACAATTTTTGGCCTACAAGGCCCTTGTAGAAAAACAATCTGGTCATCAAATTAAAAGGTTAAGAACAGATAATGGAGGTGAATATGTGAACAATAATTTTATAATTTACTGCACTGCACATGGAATCCAAATGCAACACATTGTTCCATATACACCACAACAAAATGGTGTTGATGAGAGAAAGAACCACACATTAAAAGAATGGCTATATGTACGATCCAATCTAAGAGATTAAATCTAAAATATTGGGTAGAAGCCATTAAATCTGGAAATTACATAGTAAATCACACTCCCACAAAGGATCTTAAAAATATAACATTGAAAGAAACATGGAATAAACTTAAGCCGGATGTAAGTCACTTCCATGTATTTGGCAGTGTTGCATGGGCTCACATTCATGATGATAAAAGGAAAGCATTGCAGCCTAAAAGTGAGAAGTGTATACTTTTTGGTTATTCTGAAGATGTTCAAGGTTACAAAATTCTCCAACCACATTGTAATGAAATTATTATTAGAAGAGATATTAAATTTGATGAAAATCTCTTGGATTGCGAGCCTAATTTGGAATTTGTGCCTTCTTCATCCTACGATCCATCTTCGAAGTTTGTGCCTTCTTCTATTCCTATTTTGGTTTCTTCTTCTTCAGATGATGAAAATGAGGATGAGAATCCACCTCCACATGTTCACCTTCCTCCAGATGAGTCCATTGAACCTAAATCTACACCAACACCATAGCTTCCTAGATGGGTCCATGAGAAGAAATTGGTGATCTTGTTGATGATACTTCATATATGTGTTCGACACATTCACAGTTTCAATGAGCCTCTTCCCTTTTGACTCAAGTTTCATAGACTCATGATCCAAAGACATTTGCAAAAGCTTCATGTCATCCAGATTGGGATACAACAATGAATGAATAATATTGTTCTTTAATGGAAAAAAATACTTGGGATATTGCATCTCTTCCGAAAGGAAGAAAACTTTTCAGATGTAAATGGGTCTACAGAACTAAGTATGCATTAGATGGAAGTGTTGAAAGACACAAGGCTCAGTTAGTTTCCAAAGTATTTTCCCAAGTTGAAGGAATTGACTATAATGAAGCCTTTTCCTGTGTAGCCAAAACAAATTCCATCTGCCTTGCTCTTTCCCTTGCAGCCTCATAGAAATGGTAGGTCCATCAGATGGATGTCAAATCCGCCTTCTTGCATGGGGATTTGCAAGAAGAAATATACATGGAACAAATTCCTGGCTATGTCCAAAATGACTCCAACCTCATTTGTTTCCTTAAGAAATATTTTTATGGTATTAAGAAAACTCCTCGAGCTTGGTATGCCAAGATGGAAAACTTTCTTCTTGACACCAACTTTTATAGATGTCATTCTGACCCAAATTTCTATATCAATAAAGTAGGAAGCCATCTCATAATCCTTGTTCTTTATGTTGATGACCTTATCCTCACTAGTAGTGACCCAAAACTTTTAAACCATGCGAAAACCAACCTTAGGAAGAAATTTGAAATAATAGACTTAGGTCATTGCATTATTTCCTTGGCCTCCAAGTTTTTCAAACAAAGGAAGGAATTTTACTTTCCCAGTCTAAGTATGCATGTGACCTTATTCGTCTCTTTCACATGGAAGACTCTAAACCAACTCCTTCTCCCTTATAGTATGGAGTCAAACTTGTTTCCACTTGTACTTCTCCCAAAGTTAATGCCACTTTGTATCATCAGTTAGTTGGTATCCTCTTATACTTGACTCATACCCATCATGATATTTCCTTTGTTGTTGGTATTGTTTCCCGGTATATGCAAACACCCCATGAAATCCATTGGAAAGAAACTAAAATGATACTTCAGTATGTCCAAGGTACAATTCATTTCGGGATACAGTACATTTTAGGGGGTACTCCTTTATTGGTTGGTTTCACTGATTCAGATTAGGCCGGTGACCATGATGATCAAAATTCTACTACAGGTTATGTTTTCATCTTTGGTTCAGGACCTGTCACTTGGGCCTGTAAGAAACAACAAGTTATTATTATTTCTTCAGTAGAAGCATAGTACCGAGCAATGATTAATGCAAGTCAAGAAGCCTTATGGATTTGACATATTCTTTCCGAGTTTGGATCCTAGCAACAACATCTGACCAACCTCTGGTGTGACAATCAGAGTGCCATCAAGATCGCCAATGATCCAGTCCAACATCAGTGAAAAAAAAATCCAGCTACACATGCACTTGATCAGAAAGCTCATTCATGATCGAGTTATTGAAGTTTCCTACAGAATATCAAGTTACAAACATTTTCACAAATTCTCTTACAGAAGCAAAGTTTTCCAAACTTTGATCTATGTTAGGCATTCAAGAAGTTGTCATTAAGGGGGGGTAGGCTCTAATGCCTCCTTTCTTCTCCTATTATGTATCCTTTGTAAATCCTTCAATCCTATCCCAAGTTGTTCTTAAGAGGGGGATGTTAGGATACTTAGCAACTTAAGAGTTAGTTAAGATCAACTTGGTCTAATGTGTCATTAGGTAAAAGTGTGTTTCTTAGTGTATTTATTTAGTATGCATTAGTATGTATTCATAGTTAGGTAATCTGACGATCACAATATGTTCCCGACATAGAGTGATCAGAAGGTTCATATTCTCCTCAATATTAATGGCTACATTGATCTGTGGCTTAACACTTGATTGGTCTGTGATCTCTATTTAAAGAGCATGGAGGGTCATTTGTCGATGATCAATTGTGAGAAACTCTCTTGTAAATCTCTATGTAACATTTTTCTTTTGCATTAATAAATTGCTCCAAGTGGCCACGCTGGCTGGGGCTATGGATGTTTCCCCGTAGGGTTTTTACCACATGAAAATGTTGATGTGTTGATATTTGATCTGTTTGTGTGAGTGTTTATTGAAGGTGTTCGTCCTCTATTAGAATACTTGTGTTGTTGAACATTCTGGAGGAGTTGAAGGGGTCATAAGTAGGGATGTAGGGAAGGAAGTATAATGTTTCCATAGCTTAGGGACAAACCCTTAGGAAATTTAAGGAGGGGAAAAAACAAACCCTAAAAGGGGTCCTTAAATCAAGGCATGTCACAAAGAAGGTTCCCTTTTGATAACTATGTCTCTCAACATAAGGGGGTTGGACAAGCCCTCCAAAAACACTTTACCTGGGTAGATTAGTTAACCTTCACAAAACCGACATCGTAATGATTTGAGAGACCATGGTGAAGGAAATAAGTTCATTGATGACCTCTCCAAGTGCTAGAAGAATTGGTATTTTTTAGTGGTATATTTTGAGGGCCACTTAGGAGTTTTGTCAACTATTTAGAGGAAAAAACAACGAGATTGATTAACTCTGTGTTTTTTTATATTGAGGATTAGAGAAGAATTATATTCAATCGAGTTGAGGAAGGTTTTTTATGTAGTTAATTTGTATGGACCTTATGATGAATGAATTCCTTCCTAGGAGGAGGTGTTGGATATTAATTTTCTAAGAACTTGTAAAATCATTCTTGAGGGAGGCCTTAATCATACTATCAAAAGCATTGATATTTGGGGGAGTTTTTCTATAAAGGATCCTTTGGCATATTATTACACAAATTTGAGGAAGCGGGGCTAGTATATGTGGAGCCAATAAAAGATGATTCCAACCCAAATAAATTTGAGTATAGGGAAGAGATTATATCTACAAGGCTTGATAGATTTCTAGTATCTACAACAATAATGTGGGATTCTAAAAGGATTGGGTATTGGGTTGAGGTGGGAAGATATTCAAATCATCTTCTAGTCTTGCTCCAAATTGAGAAGGAATATAGTAAACCTCTCAACTCTTTAAAATTAATCCAAAGTGGCTAGAGGATGATGGATTCATAAACTTTGTGAAGTCATAATGGGTGAGTTATGATTTCTCTTCAATGGAGTCTATTATTATACATTGCAGCAAATTTTAAAAAATTCAAGAGTGCAATGTCAAATTGGGCTCATACCAAGAGAAGGAGAGATGAGCAATATTTAGCTTCTACAAAGATTCATCATATAGCTGATATATATGCTCATGATTATGAAGGAAATATTGATGAAATTCCTAGGAATATATTAAAAAACTTAGAACATTCTAAGAGAAAACTACTAGAAGAAAAGGAAGCCCAATGAGAGTTAAAGGGCAAGGTCGTGTGGTTAGCCATTGGAGATCAAAATACAAAATATTTTTGCATCTATGCCAATCATGGGAAAAAATATTAACACTATCTAGGAAACACAGAAGGATGATGGCAATAAAGCTAGGTCTTTCAAGGAAATTACAAACATGGGTATTTCACATTTTATGGGGCTATATAAAGAACATGATAGAGTAAATATTGTAGAAATTGTGAAAATGACTTCTTTCATACAATATTTGTATGGGAGGAGGAAAAACTATTGGTGGAGGAAGTGTCAAAGGAAGAGTTAAAGTTAGTTTTGGCTTCCTCTTATAAGGATAAGATTTTGGGGCCAAATGGTTGCACTGTGAAGTTTTTTTATTGGATTTTATGATATGATGGAAGAAGAATCATTAAGGATAGTGGATGATTCAAGGAAAACCACAAAGTTATTAGAATCTTTCAATTCCACTTTCTAGATTTAATCCCTAAGAAGGATATTTGGATATCTTTGGATGATTTCAGGATTATTTCCCGCAATTTCATTTATAATATAATAGCAAAAATCATGTTGTTAGGATGAAGAAGATATTTTGAAAGACAATTTCTATTGAAAAATTTGGATTCCTACATGGGAGATAAATCCATGACACCATAGGAGTGGCACAAGAAGTTCTACATTCTAACAAAACTTAGAGATTACATGCCATGGTTATGAAGCTAGATCGATCAAAGGCTTATGATAGAACAAATTGTATTTACTTAAGATTAATTCTCATTCATATTGGTTTCTATGTTTAATTCGTGACTTGGATATTGTCTTGTTTGTATTTAATTTCATTTGCAATTTTAATTAATGTATCAACATTGAAATTTTTCAAGCCTACCATAGGTCTAAGGTAAGGATGTCCTATGTCTCCTTTAATTTTTTTTATTATCGTAGCAAAAGGGTTAAGTATATAAATATTAGAGGCTAAGGGAACATGACCTATGAATTGGATAAAGCTAGGAAGGACTTTCTATTTGAATCATATATTGTTTGTAGATGACATGATATTAGTTTGGGATGAGACTAGAAGATATGTCCATGAGCTTAAGGGGACATTGGATCTATGTAGCATAGCTTCTAAGATGGAAATAAACATGCATAAATCATCCACAACCTTCAATGGGCTAGAAAGATCCTATAATTCTTTTCTTTTTAGATGATGGATTTCCAAGCAAGTTTCAAGTATTTAGGTTTCTTCCTAAAACCAAATGATTACATGAAGAATAATTGGAAGTGGTTGATCGAGAAGATTGAAAATCAAGCTAAGATTTGGTGTAACATGTGGATTTCATTAGGTGGAAGACTAACCATATTCAATCTAGTTTTGGAGGCTATACTAGTATATTGGCATACCATGGCTTACATCCCTAAAGGAGTGTTGGAAACCATTAGAAATACATGATTTAAATTTCTATGGATCTGTGTGTGTGTGTGTGTGTGTGTGTGTGTGAGAGAGAGAGAGAGAGATGGAATACCCCTAGTCAAATGGTAGTTCTTGTCCAAAATGAAGGAAGTAAGGGGTTGGGGTTTGGAGAATAGCATTTTTTTGGCAAGGCCTTGATTATTAAAAGTCTATAGAGGATATTTTCTAAGGAGGGTTTGTGGACGTAGGTGATATCTCAAAAATACATTGAGCCACTAACTATTCAAGAATGGATTAGAAAGGAAAACAAATATATTGATAGTGTGTCTATCATTTAAAAGGATATAGTATTATATTTTCCTTTGGTGGGTAATTGTTTACTATTGGCAATTGGAAATGGGGACAAAGTTAGAGTAGGGGTTGACCCCTAGGTTGGATGTGGAGAAGCCTAGAGACTACTAGAGGATATGGTTGTTAAGTTGCAGAGTAAAGGAATTTACAAACTTGCACATGTTGCAAATGCAATTACAACATCAATTCGGTAACAAGGATGGAAGATTGGAGAGATGATAGACACAATAGTGGGAAAAGTTGATAAACATAAGGTTTATATTGAAAAATTAAATAAGAATTGTATAAGAATGAGAGAGGATGAAGAAGTAACTGTTTGGTATAAGAACCCTTCTTTGGGAAAATACACTCCTAGATTGGGGTGTAAAGCCATGTTTTTGGATGAAAATCAAGAAGGGGATGCATGGTGGCAGAAGGCCCCATGGAAGATTAAATTTCCTCTCAAAACCAAGGTTGATACATGGTTAGTTATAGGGAATAAAACATTAACATGGGAAGTCGCCCAAAAAACAAATCAACATGGTCTAGGTTGTTTTACATTGTGTAAGCATAATCTATAAAGTATATATAAGCTTTTAAATAGTTATTCACATGTTGAAAAGGTCTGGGAAAATATGGATTATTTGACATGCTAAAGGGTGGATGGGAAGGGGGGACAATAGAGGAGTGTATGAAGAAATGGTTCTAGAAAAAATAACTCAAAACCTATTGAGCTCTTCCCTAGGTGATTACATGGGGAATTTGGCTAGCTAGAAATGAAAAAAATGTTTCAATAAAGATTACTTCCATCCTTTCAATGTGCATCTCAAATTAGGTCAATTTTTGAAAAAATAAAATTTCCCTCAAAGGCTAAGAAAACTAGGTTATTGATCTAACCTCCAATAGATAAGTCAAGTGTTTGGGTTTATTTCGATGGCGCTACCCAAGGGAAACAAGCATTTGATGGTGCAAGAGGCATTTTATTCCTTAATGATTGACATTATATAAATTTCAATGTAGGTTTGGATAGGGGGGATGTACAACCAACTATGAAAAAATGAAGGCTTTGAAATTACTAATGAAATTTGTAGTAGATAAGGGGGTTCCAAAATTACATGTGTCTTGTAACTGTTATGTGGTAGTCAATTGGATGAATGGTCATTTCAAGGTGGAGAAAATGGTATTACATCTAATTCTAGAATAAATGAAAATAATGAATATTTTTTTGTCAAACATCTCCTATTACCATGTATATAGAAAGCTTAACTTAGTGGCAAATGTTTTGTCAAAAGAAGGAATGTTGATGGAAACAAATGTAGGTTTTATGACAAAATTTAAAGGATTCTACCAACAATGCAATTATATGTTAGTCGATTTTATATGAATCACTCAAACTTATAACTATAAGGTTGTGCAAATTCTAGACATACAGGTTTGTCTTTTCATTGAAATGTCTCCTAGACAAATTTGTTGGAAAAACTTTATTTAATGGATTGTTTTTAATGTAATTTTGGTGATATTAGGTGAAACATTGTTTTGACTTGTTAGGTGGTTTTGATGTCCTTCTTTTGAGAAATGAAAAATAATGTATAGTGTAACATATGGGTAGTCTCAATGATGAGTTCTTGCATGCCTTGTATATATACGATGTAGGTGGGAAGGGATTTATTTCCACTTTGTCCATTTTTTCCATGAATGTTGTTTGCAAGCAAATTCAGAATGTACACTTTTTATTATGTAAATAAGAAGATACGACTTTTTTCTATGGAAAAATGTTAGTAAGGTGATTATTTAAGCAAATGTGATGTATTTATAATGACAACCTAACTATATAGTACATGAAAGTAAACAAATTTGCAATATATGAAATTAGGAAATTCATTCAACTCTTTTACTTTGGTGCATAATTAACTTAAATCTAACTTAAATAATATAAGAAAAAACATTTAAAGTAAATGCTTTTATTTTTAATCCCAATCCCATACAAATGAGAAAGAGAGAGATAGTGAAAAAACAAAGCTTATTTCTATTTAAAACAAAAGAGATAATAACCAAGGCTTATTTCCCTCTCAAATAAGAGAGAACAAACCAAGTTTGCTTCCCTTTCGCTTGATTATTTGATATATGGATAGAATAGAAAATATATTATATTGTTTTCCTAAACACCAAATGGGATTGCACTTGCATAAACTATAAATAACATAACATAAATATTAACAGTGGGGCACTTGCACTCCCAATGGTTGGATAACACATTGTAATACATATAAGTGGAGGAACACATCCCATCAATAAAAATTTGAAGTTGGTTGTTATATTGATTAAAAATAATGAGATACATATAAGAGGAAAACCCCTATTTATAATAATAAGATGCACAAACCCTAACCCTCAAATCATGTCACATGTCTAGGACTTTAACATATAAAAGAGGTCATTGTACATATATGACCTTATTACAAAGATACTACCTATGTTGTGATTATGTACACAACATGCCCTCCCCCTTAAAAAACATTTTCCCTCAAAGTTTTAAAATCCAACTAATGGGGTGCACGTAAAAATGCAAATGACATACATTTTGCACCTTAAGTTGCTTTATAGCTTAAGTGACATGCAATTTTCACCTTATAATTCACAAGTCACTTTATTAGTTAAGTGATGTACAATTTGCAAATAACTCAAAAGTCACTTTATAAGTTAAACAACATGCAATTTACACCTTATATCACTTTATAACTTACATGACATGCACCTTACAATAAATTCATTTAAAAAATAGAGAGTGATATTTGACACCTTGACCACTTATTACCAAAAAAAGTACAACTTGACCAAGTGAGATGAAAGAAAAAATAGATATAAGGCATAAGAAGACAAATGGAGGATTTTTTTTCTTTTGGCCTACAATACAACTAGGGTTTGCATG
>ML782764.1:241910-267203 GCA_009831015.1 Picea engelmannii | reverse complement strand
GTTGGATAACCCATTTAAGTGGAGGAAGACATATCCATTAATAACAACTTGAAGTTGGTTGTATATTGATAAAATATAATAACATACATAATATAGGGGGACAATTATAATTATAACAATAATATGTATAAACCCTAACCATCATCTCATGTCACACGTCTAGGCCCTCATCTCATGCCATGCGTCTAGGAATTTATTATATAAAGGAGGATTTTGTATGTACATGACCTTATTACAAAGATACTACCTATGTTGTGATTAGGTGCACAAGATATTATTGTCTTCTTAAAGGTGGATTTATTTTCTCCTTCTGTGGGACTTTAATGTTCCTTTGTGTTATACTAAAAATAAAAATTATTTATGTGACTCAAGAGAGTGAGTCTCCAAGAATACTTTGGATTCACTACTCCATTTTCAAAAAGAGAAAAGGTTTCCCTTTCTCCATGAGATACATATGCTATTAAAATGGACTCAAAACTATGCAAGAAAAAAGGAACAAAATAATACATAAAATTGACAAAGTAAAAGTGTCCCAATGCCTTCAATAGAAAAGGAGATATGCTACCTTGAACGCATTGTAATCCTCATGTAGGAGTGATTGGTGGAAACTTTTCACTGCGATTGTTTGGCTCCAAATTGTTTGAAGCCAAAATAAGGCCAAAGATTCAAAATAATCCAAGGTGTGTGAAAAATTCAAAGCGAGTGCTCCAAACATGCCCCAGTGTGGGAGAGGGAAACCTCTCTTGAACATCCCAAAGGATCATCACATGGTGATGTTAAATACTCCAAAAAAATCTAAAAGAGAGACCCAAATAATTAACTTCATGAAAACTTACAAATAAAAGAGTGGATGAGTAGAAGAGGAGAGAATCATAAAGAGAAAACCCAAGTAGAATCGCAATGATCATCTAGAGCAGGATATTACATGATGCATGAGCATTGTCGAGGGAAGCTAATCTAAGGGACAAGATTTTAGAGTATGGAAAGACAATTGCCACTTTGTTTTTCTATAAACTAAGAAAAGGATAGGGAAAAGAGGAGTGGAGATGGTCAACAAGGGATAAATATTAGATCAATGGAGTAATTTAATGTAGCTTAGTGTGATTTAAGATTGTATTAAGGAGGTTATTAAAGCAATGCAAATGTAAATTTAAATCTTACCTAAGTAAAATAGAATGAGAAAGTAAAGATTTGTTCACAAAGCTTAAAAGAAATGAAAATACAAAATTTGTTTTCCTTTTCTACTATGGTTCCTAACTAGCACAAAATAGATTGAGCAACACAAATTAGAGAGGCAGTGGGGGGGGTTGTTATTTTCCCTTTTATTACTAGTGTTATTGATGCCAAAAAAGAAAAACACATGCTTTAATTTTAAAGGCATATTGATTTTTTCCTTAGTGGGTCTTTAGTGGTCCTATGTGATTCTAAGAGGACTAAACAAATTAGAAATATGAGAGAAAAAAAATGTGAAAATGACCTAAGAGAGTGAGTCTTCGGGCATGCCATAGATTTGCTACTCCAATTGCGAAATAAAAATAATGTTAAAAAATCAACCAAAAAACTATGCAAGTAATAAAAAGCAAAGAACACATACAATGGGAAAAGTAAAAGTGCATCTCATTTCCCTTGGTGGAAGGAATCAAGATATACTACCTAGAAAGTACCAACATTACTTTGTACGGAATTATTAGAATACAATTATCGATGATATTATGTGGTTCCAAATGGATTAAAACCAAAGGAAGGAAAAAATGTAGAAGATCCAAATAGAGAGAGAGAGAGAGAGAGAGAGAGAGAGAGAGAGAGAGAGAGAGAGAATCAACTTGCTATGATAAGAAGAAGCAAGAGTGAGAGGATCCAAGGATTGAAAAAAATGAGAGATTTGAGAACAACCAAGAACGAGAAAGGGAAGCCTCTCTTAAACATCCCTAACTTTCATCCATGTTGACGTTTGAATCCATCAGAAGCAAAATGACAACCTCACGAGGATATGAATCCTCCTATGTTTTTAAAGAGGTGGTACTCCTCTTTGGCTTATGATATTCTTTATTATTTTCAAATCAAGAATAATATAGGACCATAATATAGTCCAATCTTTAATTCTTAAGAAAAATCAAATGCTGAAAAATAAAAGAGTATCTATAGAAGATAATTCCTGAGAAGTGGACCAGGAATCTCACACATCACACATTGCAAAAAATAAAATATCCTCACATCCATCATAGTGAAAATAAATATTACGATCACATTCAAAATAAAAGAAGATGGCCCATTTGCAAGAGAGAAATTTTATAGAGTAAACTTATAGATCTCAAAAGAAGATTACGATAGATAAATTTCAAATACTTTATACTCAAAATTCAAAGTTATAAAATACAGTCAAAATTGATCATGAATTAGTTGTAAATGTGTTGAACTTGCACAAAATAGATCTAGCTAAACAATAATACACACATTTGCGGAGAGAATTTGAGAAAGAATGAAAGCATTTTCATTAACCGTTGTGAATAATGAATAATTTACACATGATATACTCTGTATAACTCAATGAGTGCGCACTGGAGGAGAACCAATGTGACATAGTGGTGGTCTAGAGTGATCTGGACACACACCAATAGTTATGGGAGTGAATTGCCACCTAGTCTAGTCTCTCAGGCAGTTACGGGAGTGAATTGCCACCTAGTTGAGTTAACTAGTCAACTAGTATTCAGTTAACTGATTGAACAGATATTAGTGAGGAGTTAACTCAGGGAATCAAGGGTAATGTGCCAATATGATGATGATACCAAGGCAATTTCGAATTAGCATGGTGATGATCCCAATGTTGCATGGTGACAAAACCAATGCAACATCTAAACTCATCTCAACTAGTCAAACTGAAGTGTTAACTGCAAGAGAATATTCTCCAAGTGGAATATTCTCCCCTAAGATATAGGAGACTGGATAATGACTAATTATGAATAATAAACAAGGAAAAACCTTAGGAAAAATAAATCCTAGGTGTGTGTGAAGTAACTCCAACACCCCCTCTGAACATCACTATGGTGAAAATAAAGAATGGGTCCTGACAATGAGGCCATGTTAGGTACCAAAATACAAAAGATACACTAAAATAAAGTGAGGAAAGAGGGAAAACCTCATGTAAAACCTCATGGAAACCCCCCCCCCTCAAGGTAAAATGTATGTAAAAAGAATAACTACAGTTGTTAGGCAACTATGTCCTTCACTCCAAGACGACCTCGCAGAGAATGAAACTTATGCTCAGTGAAGGTCTTGGTGAAGATGTATGTCGTATGTTCTGCTGAAGGACAGAATTGTAAGTTGATGATCCCCTTGTGTACTAAGTCTCAGATGTAGTGCATGTGGATCTCGATGCGCTTCGTCTGCTGCTTTGAACTGGATCTCTACAGAACTTCAGAGTGCTCTGGTTGTCACACCAGATGACGATCGGTCAATGAAAATGAATGCCCAACTCAGTGAGAAAATTTTGTAGCCACATAGCCTGAATGGTTATGTTAACTACCCCTCTGTACTCTGCCTCAGCTGAAAATAGAGCAATGGAAGCTTGCTTCTTGCTCGACCAAAATATAGGCCCAGAACCAAGACCGAGTAAGTAACCAGATGTGGACTTGCAATCAGTGTTATCACTAGTCCAGTCAGAATCAGTAAACCTGATGAGATCTAATGTAGAGTCTGTTGCATAATGAATTCCAAAGGTGATGGTTCCCTATATGTATCGAAGGATACACTTTGCATCTTTCTAATGTAGCTCATGTGGCTCTTGCATGAACCTGGAAACTGTGACAACTGCATATGGGAGGTCTGGTCTAGAGTGTGTGAGATACAACAAGCTCCCCACTAGATGTCTATATAGTTTTCTATCAACCAGTGGAGTCTCCCCACCATCCTCAAGTTTGACTCCTGATAGGAAGGGAGTCGGATCAAGCTTGCAGTTTGTCATGTGAAATCTCTCAAGGAGATCTCGTGCATACTTGACCTAAGACAGTTTGATTCCTGATGCATCCTGACTAATCTTGAGTCCAAGGAAGAAGTGTAGAGGACGTCCGTCATCAAAAACCTGTTATGTAGAATCCTCTTGACTGTAACAATCACTGAAGTCAAGCAACCAGTGATCAACAAATCATCAACGTATAGAACTAAAAGTAGAAGTGAATCAATTGTCCTGAGCATGTAGACATTCAGGTCTGATTTACAACGTAAAAAGTTCTACAACAACAGGTAGGAGTCCATCTTGGCATATCATGCCCTCAGAGCCTGCTTGAGTCCATAAAGAGACTTATTTAGTCTACAGAACAAAGATGAGTCCTGCATAAATCCCTGGGGCTGCTCCATATAGATTTTCTCAGAGAGATCATTGTGAATAAATGCATTATTCACATTCATCTGATGAACTTCCCATCCCTTGGTTGTCGCAATGGCAAGTGCCAATCATATGGAATCCATCTTTGCTACTGGAGTGAAGGTCTCATCATAGTCAATACCATGAACCTGCTGAAAGCCTTTGGCGACAAGCCTGGCTTTATATCTATTGATCTGTGCATCAGCTACGCTCTTGGTCCTATAGACCCATCTGCATATGAAAAGTTTCCTCCCATAAGGAAGGGGAACCAGATCCCAATTATGTTTCTCGAGGAGGGAGTTGTACTCCTCCTGCATGTCGGATTCCCAAAAGGGATTTCTAGCAGCCTCGCCATAAGACTATGGATATGAATATTGAACCAAGAAAAGATGCCTGGAAGGAAATGGTTTAGTGGCAATGAGTGCAACAGGAGGTTCCTTGAAATCAGATCGAGTCCTCCTAGTATCGGTTAGATCACCAACAAGATCCCCTACATCCTGAAGAGTAGTTTGTGCCCACTTGGGCCTCTTCTCTGGCTCTGCAACTGCATATGGATGCTCTGACTCTGCATCCAACTGTACTGACTTTGAATTTGAATCATCTGATTCCTCTTAATCATAACTCTCATCTAAAGAAGAGTCATCATGTGCATGCTCATCATCTCGGACAGGTGGAAGAATGAAGGTGCCTACATGCGGCTGTTGAGGTGCATGCAAGACACTTTCCTCGAATTAGACACTACGCTCAATGATGAGCTAGTCTGAGGAAAAATAAATAAGCCGATATCCCTTCACATTGTCGAGGTATCCAACAAAAATCCACTCAGTTCTCTGTGGATCAAGTGCCTTCCTCTTTTCAGAGGGAATCCTGGCCCATGCATGTGAACTAAAAATGCAAAAGTGGGTCACTTCCAGTTTGAGGCCGCTCCAAGCCTTGCAGGGGGTCTTATCCTTGACAGATCTATGGGGAGATCTATTTTGTATGTATATTGCACATTTAACTGCTTCGTCCCATAGTCTCTGTGATAGAGACTTTGCATGCAGCATGCAATATTCCATCTCCTTTAGATATCATTTTTTACACTTAGTAACTCCATTTTGTTGCAGAGTATAGGGAACTATGTGCTGCAACTGAATCCCTGCCTCATGGAAAAGATTATGGATCTCATGATTTACATACTCTCCCCCATTATCAGTTTGGAGGACTTTGATCTTCTTTTCAAACTATGTCTCAACTAGGGCTTTGAAATCTTTAAGGTGTTGAAATACCTCAGATTTTTTCCTGAGAAAATAGATCCATGTAAAACGTGAGAAATCATCAACAAAAATGAGAACAAAACTTTATTTTCTGATCGATGGATGTGGAAAAGGACCCATGAGGTCACTATGGATCATATCTAAAGGTGTGGAGGCTCTCTGAGACTTTCCCTTGTCGAATTTCTCTTGAGGGTGTTTCCCAAGAACACATCCCTCACACACTCCCTTGGAGAAATGGATTTCTGGTAGACCATCAACCAATATTTTCTTGCTAAGATGTTGCATGTATCTGAAATTCAAATGTCCAAAGATTTCGTTCCATATCCTACTACTTTCATCAGCATGAGTAAGCAATAAACCATAATCAGGTTCAATGAATTCAAAAAAAGTATACAATCTAGACTGATGATTTACCTCACCGGTAGAAACCCTGAAGTTGGTTTGCATGTCGTAGATGTCCATGGAATTTGGAGTGAATATGAATTTCTTTCCAGTGTCGAAATTCTTCATCTGATACACAGAGAGAAGGTTGACAAAAAATTTGGGAACGTGCAACACATTCTCAAAGCTTCCATTGGTGAGTTCAATCCTTCCTTTGTTGGTGACTTCGACAAAAGAGTTTTCCCCCATCAGAATAGGAGGACCTTTTCATGCATCCAATGAAAAATAGACTGCTTATGAGCCATCCGTGTGATGTGATGCTCCTGAATCTATGATCCAAGCATCGGGAGAGGAGTTGATGGAAATCAAGGCATGGCTAGAATTTCCTTTCTTGGAATTCAAATCTTTTGGCTTGTTCTTCTTGGCACCCTTGGGGATGTGATCTCCAAGGTTGTTTTTCTAAAGTATTTGAGACATCAAATCTATTTGTTTTTTTATGCATGTGGATTCCGAATGGAATCCTTTGTGACAGTACGTACATTTCTCCCCTTTTCTCCCCTTTTCCCCTTTGGATCTAGAGGCATCAATGAAGGGTTTTGTGTACCCTTCCTTCTTTGGATGTGCATGGGATTTCCATTTATATTTATCTTTAGATTTATGATATTTTTGGCTGCCATCATGCACAGTGAGTGCATGCGCCCTTAGGCCTTTGATTGTGCCCATATTGATGAGCTTGGTTTGCTCTTGTGTGAGGGATTCGATAAAGTCCTCAAGAGAAGGAATATTCCAGGTGGCTCTAAAGGTGAATATGACAGTATGGAATGTGGATACAAATACATAGAATTTAGGACCAAGCTTGGAGAGAATGGTGAGAACCATTTGTTTCTCCTCCTTCGATTTATCAACCCCACAATCTTTGAGTTGCGACAATAAATCCTTGAATTTTGTAAAGAAATCTTGGATATTATCGAAGCTTTTTGGATCCAATGTGAGCAGCTCCACCTCTAGGATGTGTCCCCTCATCTCATTCTGTTTACCAAATATCCCTTCCAAGGTGGTCCAAGCTTCATTGGGAGTCTTGCAGGAAGATAAATGAAAAAGGAGATCGAGAGAAATAAGACTGCAAATTGTTCTGAGTGCCTCATCCATGCGATTTAAATACTTGAATTTTTCTATGGTTGATGTCAGTTCTGTATCTGTATTCAAGGTTAACCTATAAAATCCTCTGGTTCGAAGATGTATGGATATTTTCTCCTTCCATGCAAAATAGTTGTAAGGTGTAAGAATGAATTCTTTTTGGAAATCCATCTTTTCGTTGTCTTCAATCTATGTACCTGCAAAAAAATTTGGTGTATCTTTTGATTAGCAGTATGTTGGCTCTGATACCATGTAAATGTGTTGAACTTGCAAAAAATATATCTAGCTAAACAATAATACACACATTTGCAGAGAGAATTTGAGAAAGAAGAAGAAGGAGAGAAAGAATGAAAGAATTCTCATTAACCATTGTGAATAATGAATAATTTACACATGATATACTATGTATAACTCAATGAGTGTGCACTGGAGGAGAACCAATGCACCATAGTGGTGTTCTAGAGTGATCAGGATACACACCAGCAGTTACGGGAGTGAACTGCCACCTAGTCTAGTCTGTCAGGCAGTTACGGGAGTGAACTGCCATCTAGTTGAGTTAACTAGTCAAGTAATCTTCAATTAACTGATTGAACATAGATTAGTGAGGAGTTAACTCAGGGAATCAAGGGTAATGCGTCAGTCTGGTTATGATACCAAGGTAAGGTTGAATTATCATGGTGATTATCCCAATGTTGCATGGTGACAAAACCAATGCAACATCTAAACTCAACTCAACTAGTCAAACTAAAGTGTTAACTGCAAGAGAATATTCTCCAGGTCGAATATTCTCCCCTAAGATATAAGAGACTGGATAATGACTAATTATGAATAATAAACAAGGAAAAATAAATCCTAGGTGTGTGTGAAGTAACTCCAACATTAGTTCTATGGGATTTCTCAAAATAATAATGTATGTTACAACGTTTTGAAATTTAAAGAATTTGTCCAAAGGAATGGGATTGGGGCTCCCGCAGACCATAAATCAAACATGTACAAGAAATTAGGAAATATAAATAAGAACGTGGGAGGATGTTGAAAATCAAGATCTGGAAAGAAGAGAAACAAAAGATTAACATGATTTGGTTATATTTTTCTAGTTAAAGAAGAAGAATAATTGGATGAAAAAATGATAAAGGAAGGAGTATGTGATCAACATGGACTTACTATGATGGAATCCCTCTCCTTCATTTGCTTGTTGTTGTTTCTTTTGTACCCTTGCTTGTTGCGGTTTGATTACTGATCATAATTGCTTTCGCTGGTATTTTAGAAATCTTGGAAATTGAGTTGTTTAACCATTCTTGAATATATTCCCTTAACGGGGAAATGGTCACTTCTTATTTTACTTTAATATTAAACAACTCCTTTTCGATTTCTCTAATATCAATAGAGAAATTTTGCAATGTATTCTCAATATCTTCATTTTTATTAGTATACTCGACAAGCCAATTGTCAATATAATCATGTGTGAATTCAATCATATTATCAAATTTTTCAACCGATGCCCTTTTTAATTCTTCAACTTTCCCTTCGAAATGTTTTTGAGTCATGAACATTTAATTTGAGATATACTTAGGGTCCAAGACTTCAATAGTGGTTCCATAGATACCTAAATCAAGAATTTTTTAGTATGCTTTTGTCTTCCTTCTTGAAAAAACAATCAATTGAGTTGACAATCTGTTCAATACATTTATTATTTCAATCCAACATGACTTTAGTTGTTTGATGTGGCTCGGGGAAGGTAAATTTTCTTGCTTTCTCATCTTATTTGTCATTGCCAAAACCTTTATTGCAAACATCACAACTCCATCTGAGTAAAAACCTTCATCATTTTTCAAATTTGTATTCAAATATTCCCTGGTGTTCTGAATTCTCAAACCAGGAGAGGCAAATCTTTTTTCCATATCCCATAACTCTAAAATCAATGACATTCTTTTCTTAATATTCTCTTCGACAAAATGTCGAGTGGAAATAATCAAATTTGAAATTCCCTTGACTCTAGCACTTGACTCTAGGGTTTCTTGAAAACTTTTCTCGGGATGAATCATGGAAATGGGGGAAGCCGGAATAGGTGGAGGCATGAGATTTGCTTCCAATTATTTAATTTTCTCTTTCAACTGAGCATTTTCTTCCTCCATGTTGGAAATTGAAACATCCAGTACATCCCCTGTAACTTTATGAATGGATCACAATCTAGAAGGCAACATATTTCGTGTATCAATGGTGGAATGAAACTTCCCACTTTTACTCTTCCTAGTTCTTTCAAATACCAATTTCTTAGATTCCCTGTCAAAAGAGGCATTTTGTATAGCAAAAGTCTCTTCATCAAAAAATGTCTCCTACTGGACCATGAGTGCAGAAATATGTTGTACATTTTCTCTAGTAGGTACTTCTACATATGAGAAAGTGATATTTTCAATATCCACATCCAAGTCCATATTATCCAATAATAAATCATTTTTTGGTGCATGTGTTTTGCCTCCCTCTTTCTATGAATTATTTTTTTTTCTTTTAATTTTTAACTTGTGGGGGTTCTCCAAGCTCCCTTGAGGGGGGTTTCTTTCTTCATCATCCCTTGAATTATTAGTCTGTACTTTTTTTGTGTGTGATGTCTCGGGCTGAGGATTTGTCTTTGGTAGAACACTTCTTCAAGAAACAACTGGTGACTTAGTATTATTGTCATTTGAAGGCTTACCTCTTTCCTTATGATGATCTGTGGTATGTATGAAAGTTTCTATATCGCTAGAGTCTATGTCAGCTTCTTGATTATTAGGGTTATGGCTATCATTATCCTCTTCTCCGCTTACAACTGAATTTATGAGTGTAGGGTTGAGCCTGGCTGAAATCAAATGATTGTAAAAAAGATGACTATGGTCAAAACCCTTGATTTCCTCTGCATATATCAAGTTGGAATGGTTGGTATTTACAATTCCAATAGAGGAATGGTTTATGTAGATTCTTGGCCAATAATTAGAGTAAATAACGACGAAATTTCTTTATAAGGATTTTTCAAAGAACTTACTTGAATCCTAGATATATCTTCTAGAATTAATGCAGGGTCATGTAAATATTCTTAAAGAAGTTAGATTCAATTATTTTTTATTTTTAGAAAATGTATGGCTTCCTCCCCTTTGTAAACCAGGTTCGGCTCCACAATTTCAACATCTCCCTAAATATTGAAGGCACCAAGGAAACATGATAACTTATTTGCAATGTGATGACCCTTTTGTTCTCGATAAACTTGTCAATGCACCAGGTGATGATGTCCTTGCATTCAAATACTTCCGGGACACAACCTGTGAGAACTATCCCTGAAGTCCACACCTTGTTGTTTAACAGATTTGAAAGTACCAATACGACCGTGGCCAATGATATTTTATTTCTTCTCTAGAGAAAAGGTTCAAGGTATCTCCACAGAACTGTTGTTTTTTCATGACAAACTTCGCGGAGCTGGCCAATTTTTCTTGTAATATTACTTTGCACACTAAAATGATTTTAAGTTAGATTTTCTTTCAAAGGAAGCATTAACTCGAAATAAATATGACTAGCCTCGATATAAACACCATTAATTAACAACCATTTCAGAAATGAATTTAGTAGTTAAGTCCATAAAGATAGCATTAAATGTGACTTGAAAAATGTGAAAGAAGGGAAACGTGATGCCGGAGAGTCGGAGTGAGTGATTAGAATGGAAAGGCAAGTTCATGAGTATGAAAATATGAATAGATAAAATGGCTAAGTGTTGAAATACGTCAGGTGAAATGTGGGAGAAGTGGAAGTATAGCAAGTAGGTCCATGAGTTTGAAACTCCAAAATCCCGTGATGCAAAAATAAACTAAGTGTTGGGTGGACTGATATATGGGTAGAGAGAACATAACACAAGTCCGAAAGTCTCCAAGCCGAAAGTCCACAAACATGGTGAAAATGAATAAGTGTGGTAATCTTGATACAACAAAGAAAAGGGAAAAAAGGGGGATATGAGAGATTCGGGAAGGTAAATTATAGAAGGGGAAGAGAAGAAATAAGAAAATAAAATGGGAAAATAGAAAGAAAGGGGAAGAATAAAAGGGGTTCAAAAATTCCCTAATGATGTGAAGAACACTAAACAAAATTCAAAAGAGAACCCTAATCATCAAATCTGTGAAAAATGTAGAAAGAAGAGTGGAGATCCCCTTCAAAGTCTTGAGAAAGGAGGATCTCGAGAAGAGGAGATAATATACAAGATAAAACCCAAATAGAATCACAACAATCATTTGGAGTACAAAATTACTTAGTGGAGAGGTTGATTCCAAAGAGGGGATGATGCTTAAATAGAAAAATGAGGGTGAAGAGAGAAATTAGAAAAAAAAAGGGATGATAATTAGTTGACCAAATAATAAAATAATAAAATAAGGACATGAACATGAAAAATTGGTCAGAAAGAGAAACTCAAACATCCTAAAACACCAATTTCATCCCAATTAATTAATGGAATGTGGAGCCATGAGGTTCAACCATAATGGATTAGAAGATTTTAAAAATAGTTCAAAGGATTAAATTCTTCACAATTAAATGCTTGAGATTAAGAAAGGCTTAATTAAGGCAAAGCGAGGGTGAGTTACCCGTACTCTAACAAATATTCAGTAGGGTCATAAATAACAATGTTGAGTATTAAAAAATAATTTGGTTAGATCAAGGGTGGATGGTTAAAAGTACATAAGAATTTTCATGTTTTAGGGGCCTTTTTATCACCCCAAAGCTAGTAACACCTAGAAAATTCATTGCAAAATTAAGATGTGCTATGTTTCTCCCTCACAAGAAAAGAAATGAACAATCAACACAAATAAGTTGTGACTTGTTACATGGCCTTAGTCAAGCATGCAAGAAAACGAAACAATAAAAATAAGAGAGAAGCAATATCAACATTAAAGAGGGAAAACAATCATGAGCATCAAACAAAAGGAGGAAGTTAAAGCAAGCAATCAGAAGGGGAGAAGGGGAGAGGGTGATTGTAATATTTCCCTTGGAATAAAAAATAAGCCATGAGTGTTCAATCACAACAATTGAACCACTATAAAACATATCCATTTGTCCAATGACCAATACAAGTGACCTACTCATGGTTTTGAGTACATAGGAAATACTAAGTGGGTGTTGAGTATGGGCATATAATAGGCATGTAAGCAAAAACATATCAAACAAACATGAAGTCAAGTTAAAAGGTGTGACATACCAATATGCAAGAAAATCCAAGAAATTAGTCTATGTATTTTGACAAGAGAAGGGAAGAGAAATCAAGTTTATGTAATCAAAGAACAAAGTGATAAAAATAATCAAATGATAACAGAAAAATTAAGTGAGAAATCAAGCCTATCTAATGCTTAATTCATACATGTAATAAACTAATCTAAGATGAAACATAGATGTTGAAAATGAGTGAGCAAGTTAATAAGAATACTCTCGCTTATTTGATATTAAGTCGATGCAATGTGTGGAATTGGTTAGAAGTGATAATGAAAAAAGCATATCCAAGTGGTGCTGAAGGTAACTAGTCGGTAAGAATTTGTCTAAGATATTTCAAATAAGTGAGTTAGCATCAACATCCAAATGCCTAAGAATATGTCCTATGGTAATAGAGGAGAAGTGTTTGATGAGAGTAAGGGAAAATTACACAAAGAGGGATAAGTTACAACTATTAACATCCCAAACACCAATGAACTATTAAACTGCAAGAAAGAAATCCAAGAAGAAGCCAACATGGGAAGCTTATAAAGAATTGGCTAAGTCACCTATGTTGTAAGAGTATTTAGAAATATGATTAGTAGATCACAAGAGAAAATAAATGATTATATAAATCAGAGGAACATTAGGGTTCTTCAAACACCATACGGATGTTGATGCCATAGGGTATACATGGCTTCTATCATATGTTTGAATGACCAATGCATGGGCACGATGCACTTCCCTATACTATGCTCCAACTTTGTGATTGAATAGATTGATCCATGTGAATCCTTAATATCTCTTCATCTAAGAAAAACATCAATGAAAAAAGTAAGTACTTACACCAAGTTGAAGAACAAGTGTCATTATGGACCATATAACCACTAATCCTATAGTAAGAAACATATGTTTCTCAATAACAAATCATATTAAATAGGGAGAGGAAGAGAAGGTAGAAGGCTATGACTTCAAGGGAGAGATAGCTCATGAGATAGTTGAAATGGGATGGGTCATACAAGGATGCAATATATGACCAAGTCCTAAGCTGATAAATTATAATACCAAAAGGTTTGGTAAGGGACAAGGGTAAAACAAGATAAGGGAGGTTTTAAGGAAGAAAACGTTAAAGAGGAGGTACCCTAAAAGTGAAATAGATGGTTCTATGTGTGGTTCAGTTTGAAGGGGGGAAATGGGTAATAAAGAGAAAATTGAGAATAGTTGAATGCATGGATGTGTTAAGAGGTCAAAATTTTTCAAGGGGTGTATTTTTAAAGCTTAAGAAGCTGTGTTATTCCCTAGACAGGGGAAAGGGGGAAAATGAGTCAAAAGTAGGGAAAAATTATCATATGGATGATTGAGAGGGAAGAATCACTTGGGGTGTTCAAATTATGTGAGAAATTGGATCTAGTGAGGTGAAAACATGCCAAATACCCTATAAGGTGCAATACAAGAAGGGTTAAAATGGGAAAAAGAGGAAAATTCTCATTCACTTTTTCATGGGAGTCTAGAGGAGGAAAATGGAAAACCACCATACAATGATAGTTTTCAAACCGAGGAGAAACAATGGGATCAAAAAAAACCCAACATGGTAAGGTAGGTCTTGGTACTATAAACCCAGTGCATTTTGAAAATTTTAATCCATGGCAAGGTGATGGCAAGGATATCCCCAAAATTTCAATGGGAAACCCTAAGACAACTAATTTTTGGTAGATTCATCCATGAATGGCAATGAAATTGGTGCTAAAAATTCATGTGAAAATCAACCTCAACCATTTATTTAGTTTGCAAATTTAGGGGGGGAGAATGTTAGAAATGGACTAAAAGAAGCAATATTGTTGTGAAATGTGGTATACAGTGGATTCAAAGCTGATCACAATTGTTTACAATGGTGGTACCTCAATTGAGAATTCAATAAATAGAATAGGGGGAAGAAAATGGTAAATTAGTGATTATATGTGGTGTATAGCTCAAATATTTAGGGAAAGTTGTGTTAGTCTTAGTGAAAACCATGATAATGAACCAAAAAAATGGGAAAACAAGGTGCATGGGTGGGAAAATAAATAAGATGGCTACACACATAAATTTTTATTTCGAAAAGAGAAATTGAACTATATTTTCTTTGATTTGATGCATGAAAATGTGGATCCAAGGTGAGGGAGGAAGTGTTGAGGTATAAATAAGTACTTTATAGATAGATTTAGTGGAGAATAGGCAATTATATTTACATTTGATATAAGGAATGGTGACAAAGTCATTGGAACTTGAAATGGAAATGTTGAAGAGTGAGCTATAAAGGTCAACAATGACATTGAAAGTATTGACACTACAATTTGAGTATGGCATAGGGAGGGATATAGTGAGATATTGGGATCCAAAGGTGAACCTATTCAGGTTCCCCTTAATGGATATGATGATTATGTTGGAGCATGTATATAAGTTATTGGGAGTGTGTATCGTTGGGCATGGAATGATGATGTTGTAGCCTATAAATTCGAATAGGGTGTAGATATATATGATAGGATGGGTGAATAAGAAGAGGGACATTTGTATGGTGAATTATTATGTTCTAATGGAGTCATTGATCACCAACCTATATAAGTTTGTGATGGGGTTATCACACTCTATTTGCAACTTGATCAAAACTAGGGTCATGTTGATTTTTAATTTGTTATATAATGAGGGGATGCCTAGAGGAGACACTTTGTGATTGGGGAGATTCACATATTTGGACATATATGCATGCCTTGTGATCAACATAGATCCATCATAACTCCAGATATATCAAGCGCCATAAGGAATCCAAATTTTGAAGGTGAAATCCTTCCTCAAGTTCCGCTCTCTTCTCACTTGAGACACTTAAGTCATATGATATTTAATTTCCTTTAAATTGTGAAAATATTTGATAATAGAATTGGTTGCACATTAAATTACTTATTTCTAAACGAATATAAAACAAATTTAATTTTATAAACATAAAATGTGTTTAATGGGAGCTATAAGTGAGAGATTAAGGATTTATTTTGGTGTTTTACTTAATTCTACCATTGAACTATTTTTTTGTTATTAATATTTTATTATTATTATTAAATGCCAAGGTTAAATCTACATTGAGCATGGAATTACACATATCCTTCATACCAAGTTGTATAAATCGCCTCTTGGTGAAATCATATATCCAAAGAAATGGCAGTGGGAATTTTGGTAGGAACAAACTTATTGTTATCACGAGTCTACATTATTTTTTTGCAAATAAGTGGATTGGGCCCACAAGGGAGGATACATATGAGGCTCAAAGGATTGGATGGAATCACAAAATGAGGGGGAGAGACGAGTTGCATAAGAGTGAGGATAAAAATATTGATAGGGTATTAAAGAGAGGGGTCATACTTGAGCCATATGCATGCATATTAGAGAGGTTCAAGAGATATTAAATGATTCATATGTACATGATCCATATGTAAGAATGTGTTGGTCCAAGGATGTAGATATGAAGCTAACATTTGGGAGAGATGTGATTAAAGGGAATATTTAACATGACAATGACTAACCAATAGGTCATCATGTAAGAGCATAGAGGAGGAGGGTGGATAGAAATGAAAAACAAGTGACATGAAGAGGTGGCAAGAGGAGGGTGGGTAGAGGTGCACATGAAGTGACATCAAGAGGTGGCAGGAGGAGGGTGGATAGAGGTGAAGAAGGAGTGACATTAAGAGGTGGTGATATAAGAAGTAGGAGGAGGTGTTCCCCCAATAGAGAAACCACATGGAGAAGAGGAACAACATTAAAAGGAGTCGACGTAGGAGGTGGGAGGCATGAAAAATGTCTAAGTTCCTGCCTTACAAAATTTTATTAAATTATTTGAAGTAGATACAATTGTATGATGATTTAAGTGTAGGGAGGGGTACATATACACCAGATGAGATGTTGTTATCACTAAGGATAATATACATCGAAAATTTGTGTTTACCTTAGGAGACGTTGGAACCACTAGTATTGGAACCACCACCATTTGGAGAGGATGCAAAGACATTCACATATGGGATCATCTTTGTGAGGGAGTACTTAGGAAAGTTGTGATGTTGGCCTAATACAAGGGGATGTCACTATAAGGAAAACACCATTTAGTAGATTTTTTAACGAAACCACTTCTCCCTTCTCTATTTTTAACAGAGGTTTTTAGTAGAGGTGAGTGGTAAAAGGTTGAAGGGTGCTAGAATTGACATCTTTTTAGCACCCGTCTAGTACGTTTTGCTCACCTTTTTCCCATTTTCATTTCCATATTCATAACACTTTCCATCCACAATGACACATTTTGTTTAAGGTAAAAACGCTCACCCAACATGCCATTTCCAATACTTATTCATATACATTTTTTCAGGAGATTATTACTTTTCATGCTAACAATGTTTTACAGGAACAAGTTGTGCAGGAAACTTCCCAACATGAGAGTTGTAATTCTTGTTCAGGTGTAGTTGTTGCAACTCCCAATGTTGCAACTATGGTTGTTGCTGCAACACCCGCTGATGCAACTCCCAGCGTTGTGACTCACGATGGTGCAACTATCACTAGATTGTTGTTGCAACTATGCAAAAAATCACCAGTCGACCATAGAACTGTCCCCAGGAAATGACCAATCAACCAACAACCACTTGGGAATACAATGAAGGAAATTGGGCAGAAATATGGAAAGGACAACTCAACCACAACCAGTCGTGTCTGATTTTAGCCTGTACACACCTGATGTTTGCCTTCTTTTAGAAAATCCAATGTAACGATGAGACATCCCGATCCTCGTGATTGTCCATCGATATTCTTAGCTCTCTTTAGAAGTAGTCATTTTGTATAAATATGCCTGCTCTCTCTGATCCGGGGAGGAGAATAAAATCAACATATAGTTTGTAATATGGAATTGTATTGAAGCTCCATCTTTTCAGTTAATCAAAGTTTTGTTTCGTTCCTATTCAATTGATGGCATGTTGAGCATTTAAGCGTCTAATACATTCTTAGACCAATACCTCATCTAAGGAGCCATGGCCCCCTCCTTAGCTCGATACTATTTGTATCTTTTACAGTTCGTAGAAGTAGTTATAATTTTGTTTTTGTTTTCTTATTTATTTCCAACTATTCCTTCATTAACATATTGTTGTTTTCCATTATTGTAGCTCTTGATTGCTAACATTCCAACTTAACGATGTTTGATTGATAAGCAAGTAGTTGTAGTTTCTCTTCCTTATTTATTTTCAGCAAATCCTCTATAAAAGCATTGCACTGCAACTTTGTTGTTTCCTCATTGTTGTAACTCTGTCACCGCCACTTTATGAGGACATTTCTAAACTTTGTTTTTCAAATGGTTGAAGTGTAGTTGTAACATCTTTCTTTCATTTTCATTTATTTCCAGCAATTCCTCTATTTAACTTTGTTGTAGCATTAGTATTACCTTGTTGTGATTCTAGTTTTTGTAACTTGTGTTGTTGTAATGCTTGTTGTTGCAACTCTTCTTGCTACAACCCTCACTGCTGCAACTTTGCATCTATCTTTCTAATTAACAACTATGTGGTTTGGTAATTGAGATAACTTATTTTCCTCTTTTACAAGCATAGTGTGGTTTGATTCTTATAATTTGAGGTACTTGATCCATAACATAGATATCACAATAATCAATATCACTTTAATACTTGGACAAGTCACCTTTACTTTCCAGCAAGAGTAATTTACCTTTCCGCAAGTGTGATTTGCTTTCCTACAAGAGTGATTTATTTTTTCGCACGTGTGATTTACTTTCCTGGAAGAGCAAGTTACTTTTCCGCAATTGTGATTTACTTTCTTGAAAGAGTGTCATTTACTTTCCTGCAACATGAGCATAGTTCAATTCGGTGACTTGTTAAATCATTTTGGTATCTTGCTTTGTGATATTCATTTGAAAGTACTACAACTCATTGGAAATTACATCATTATACTTGCATATATGGTGCACAGTAGTTCGTAAGTAAAATACGACCTCAGATTGATAATTAAATGCAAACTCTTCAGTTTCTTATTAAGTTACTTAGGTAGTAATTGAAAAGTCCGTCATTTTTTACGTCGTTGCAAGGGATGTGTCAAAAGTGTAGTTGTTTTTATATTGTGTGAATTTTCATTTCAGTACATTGAGTAATATGATTTCTTTCCAGTAGTTTGTAGAATTTTTTTTCTAATTGTTTTTATGCATAGAGTTAGAGATCAACAAGGTAGATTCATTAGTTCATCCAAAAATTCCTGAAAAGATAACAATGCAGGTCAATCTCAAGAGGGAGAGGAGCACAACCAGCCAAACTATCTATCACCTACAACAAGTTCCATTTCCAAAAGGATACCTAAACCATCCGCTCAAGAATTTGAGACCGTACAAGGGTTGATGTACATAGAAGTTCCACTTTTGGAAGATTTGATCAGTGAACAATACCACTTCAAGGAATTCATCTTTCCTGAAGCACCTTTAGAGACAAAATGCAACCCTCTGAGAGAAATGGAACATGGATTTGTCTAGGAGGAAACCTTTTATTTTGGATTTCCAATTAGAGGATCAAATGAAGAGACCAAAATAAGAATATTCCTCATTCAACCTTGCAGAATTTTCATGGTCTATCTAAAGAAGATCCCAACACCTTCCTCTTTGAATTTGACGTACTTTGCAAAATTTATGATTATGTGTAAGATTACCAGCAATTGAATCTTTTTCCTACCACACTCAAGAATGTTGCACTACGTTGGTTCATGGGCCTCGAAAAGGACAACATTTATACATGGGACGAAATTACGAAGAGATTCCTAGAAAATTACCAAAATTATTGTAAGGATAAAGAAAGGAGGGAGGAAGTATTTACGATGACACACCATGAAGATGACAATCTTGAGGATTACGTCAAAAGATTCAACTATAATTTGCAAAGGGAAAGGAAAGGAGATTTGTCTCCCGAGGCATGACGTGTCTTATTCCTGAGAGGAATCTCAGATGATTACATTGAACTTCTAAACTTGATGGGAGGAAGATATGTTTTCTCAGTTAGAATACAATATTATCTTGGAGATTTGTCACAAATATTCCAGTGGTACTTCAAAAACAGGGAAACGACTAAGAGATATACTAGTAAGATATGACAAGACTGTTGGATGTGGAGTCACAAGAGTAGATATTGGGAACTGTTGGCATGTTTACAGGCAGGTGTGCTTGTCATTGATGGCAAGATCAGAGTATGCAGCGATGGAAAAACAGGGACAACGGAAGCCCAGGAGGGAGGAAAAGCGATAGTGATCTTTGGATCCCATTGAGAATTCCTGATGAACGTCAGATCTGAGCTCGAGGTTTGACCGACGTTAGATCCAAGAGAACCTGCACATTCTTTAAAGAGCAAGGTGAAGCAGGGTTACGAAATCTCGAAGGCAGGAGGACAGTTTCGGATACCGGGAGTTGGAAGAGTCGAGACTCTTCATCATCAGGAGTCCCAGAATCGTGAAATGCGAAACATCGAAATCCTGAAAGCAGGAGGACAGTTTCAGATACCGGGAGTTGGAAGAGTCGAGACTCTTCATCATCAGGAGTCCTGGAATTGCAAAATGTGAAACCTCGAAAACCCAAAACAGGCACATCGACCGGAGTTTCAAAAATCGGGAGTTCGAAGAGTCGAGACTCTTCATCATCAGGAGTCCTGGAATCGCGAAATGTGAAACCCCAAAAACCCAAAACAGGCACATCGATCGGAGGTTCGGATACCGAGAGTTGGAGGAGTCAAGAGTCGAGACTCTTCAACAAAGGAGTCCTGAAGTACCAAAATGTGAAACGTCGAAAATCCCAAAACAGGCACATCAACCGGAGTTTTGGATACCGGGAGTTGGAGGAGTCGAGAGTCGAGACTCTTCATCACAGGAGTCCTGAAGTTGCGAAATGCGAAACGCCGAAACACTTTTTTTTGTAGATTTCAGATACTGGGAGATGGAGTGTCAAAACACTTCATCACAAGGAATGTTGAAATGTTGAATTGCCGAAATGAAAAAAACACCTTTTGGTGTTGGTTTCGGATACCAGGAGTTGGAGTGTCGAAACAATTTGCAACAAGAATGACGAAATGACGAAACGTCGAAATGCGTTTTCGAATAATGCTATGGTCACCGCTGGTGGTCACATCGTCGAAGAGCTGTAGAGAAGAGCTCGAAGAGACAAGCTCCATTTCGGAGTTTTGGAATTGAGAGTCGAGATGCCTCACCACAGGGATGCCAAAAAGTTGAATGCCAGAATGTCGAAACGCCGAAAGGCCGAATTGCGAAAGGGTGAAATAAGCACGAGACCCATCATTTATGATCCAACGGTGCAGGTTATTCAGGAATATGATCGAAGGGCTACTATTTCTCTTCACAATTTATTGATCAGTGGCGATTCAATTGTTGAAGCGGTCTTTGGAGGTTCACAGTGTAACTGCTAGAAACCACTGATGGTTTCTGCCAGAGAACTCGAAGAGACTTCTGTGTGATTGCCAGAGGAGATGAAGAGTCTCAAGGAATCTGTCAGTGGAATGAAGACTGTTCGTAGAGGCAATTGATAGATGGATGAGCGTTGAAGCCTGTAACTACAACAGAGAGAATGATATCGACTATGACAGAGAAGACAAAGAGTCTCGACTGTTGGAGAGGCTAAGGAATCTCATCATAACACCTAGTGATGATGGACACATGGGTTTAACAACCAGATATGCTGAAGAGTTGCAATGATGAACAGGCAGAGCACTCGACATGAAGAGTATGCAGAAGAATTGCGCAGAGGGGATGCACAAGGTGCACAGAGACTATAAGAAGGCAGAAGAAAGAAGAGATGGTTGTTGTTGTTGAGATGGATTCAGGAGTGTAGAAGGAGGAGTGTGCAGCAGCTGAAATACAGAGAAGAGNCAAAGCATAAAAGGTAGAACCACAAAAAGCGCAAGGCATGTGTATAGCAAGACAATGAGACACTAAAGGAAGGATGAGGTGCTCTGGTAGAGAAAAATAGAAGATCAGAAATTGCAAGAAGATGTAGACAAAGAGACACTGATACAGGAGAGCAGAGCAGCATAGAAAAACAATGATAAACCTGGTTAGAATGGAACAAGATTTACCTTCTGGAAAGTTAGAATGAGAACCTACATAATGGCTTTAGGTGAAGATGTCTGGGATGTGGTAGAGATTGGTTATGTAAAGCCAGTTGTACTAGATAATAAGGATGCAAGCTAGAATTTAGCTTCAACGCTAAGGCTATGAATGATATCCTAAGTGGGCTTGCAGAAGTAGAATTTGTAAAAGTTATGCACCTAGGAACTGCCAAAGAAATGTGGGATAAAATCATTAGCAGTTATGATGGTAATGAGAAGGTAAAGGATGCCAAGCTTCAAACCTACAGAGTACAATTTGAAGAGTTGAAGATGAAAGAAGATGAAACTGTTGGAAAATACTTTCTGAGAGTTGAAGAACTAGTAAATGTAATGAAGGCACTTGGTGAAAAAATTGAGGAACCTTCTTTATTTCAAAAAATTTTGAGATCTCTACTAGATAGGTTCAACCCGAAGGTCTCTACTATAGAAGAACTTAATGATCTAAAAACCTTGGAGTTTGATCAACTTCTAGGAAAATTAACTGCATATGAAATGAGAATAGTTAAAGATAAACCCACCTCCAAAGAAGCTTCATTTAAGGCAGACAAGAATGAGGATTTTGAGCCTGATGAAATTGAAGAAAAATTTGTGAAGAGACTGAAGAGGGAATCAAGAAAATACAAAGGTAAACTGCCTTTCAAATGTTTCAACTGTGGTAAGATAGGTCACTTTGAAAATAAATGTCCTCACAAAAGAAAGGATTAGACATGTGATGATGAGGAGAAGCACAAACACAGAAATTTCTTTAAAGAGAATAATTTTAAAAAGAAAAGTCTTTGTGTAAACAATGATGATGATCCTTCGGATGATGAAGACAATGACTCCTCTATTGAATATAAACTAAATGAGTTCATACTTATGGCCAAAGAGGATTATGATAATAAAATCACAGGTAGTGATGATAATGATGAAGAAGTTGTGGTTGATATGGAAGGAGAACTGATCAGTGCACTGGAAGAGATTGATAGACTCAGAATTAAGAACATAAAGCAAAAACAATTGCTGATACAGTTCAAGAAAGACAGTAAATAGCCTGATGAAGACTTTGCCTTGCTAAAAGTTGAATTAGAAGAGGCAAAGAAAATCAAGGACATTCTGAAACAACAATTATCAGAAAAGAAGGCAAGATGTAAAGCTCTGGAAGAAGAAGTAGTGAAAACTAGGAAAGAGTTGGAGAGGTTTCAAGCCTTGTATCATCAGAATTTGTCAAGCATCAAAGCCTCAGAAGGATTAGCGACCATTCTGAATCAGCAAAGGAATCCAAAGCTGAAAACTGGTTTGGGTTATGAAGAGGGATCAAGTAGTGGTCAGCCAAGAAACAAAGAACCTATCAAGTTTGTCAAATCCTCAAACATTGACAACAATCACTTTACAGAAACAAAGAAAGAAAATCAGCTACCAAGAAGGAATGAAAAAAAAAGTACCAGAACTAAATCTGTAGATTAGAGAAATTATCGGCATGAAAGAAATCGACCTCCTCAAAGAAGACAGACTTTTTCCAGGTACCAACGTTTTTTCCATGGATATTGTTTCTTTTGTTCTAAATTTGTTCATAAAGTTGTAAACTGTTCTTTAAAATTAAATTATGAGCAATCAAGACATTCAAGGTATAGATATATGCCACAACAAAGAATGATACAGCCAAGTAACAAACCACCATAGACTTCAGATCACTTGATGGATGGGAAAAGGACACAGGTTAAGCATAACAATTGTCATGATCCTTTATCCGACGAACCAGAATGTTACATCTGTCATAACTATGGACATAAATCTGTTGATTGTCGCTTAAGGAAGTATGAACCAGATTTGAATTCCCCTGCTGAAAATGTCAAGGTTTGGAAGAAAAAAGAAAGTGACAAGTGTGGATTAGTGTTGTCAACTCAAAGACAAACGAACCCTTGGTATATAGAAAGTGGATGCTCCAAACATATGACGGGAGACAAAGGTAAGTTTCTATCTCTAAGTGAAAGCAAATCAGGAAACGTAACCTTCGGAAATGATGCTCCATGTAAAATAAAGGGTAAAGGGATGGTGAGTTTAAGTAATGGAAAAGGAAAAGCCCAAGATGTTCTGCTTGTAGATGGGATGAAACATAATCAATCTGCTCAATGTAAGTCAAATGTGTGACAGAGGATGTGAAGTGGTGTTCATGTCCAAGGACTGCAAGATAAAGTCTGTAAACTCAGGACAAGTGGTGACCAAAGGCATAAGGACAGAAAATAATGTATATGTGCTGAAAGAAGATAGAGAAGAGTGTCATCTAAGAAAACATGATGAAATTTGGTTATGGCATAAAAGACTTGGATATATAAACTTTGACCACTTAATCAAGCTCAAAAATATTGAGGCAGTAAAAGATCTTATGAGAATATCAAAGCCCCAAGATTCTATGTGTAAACCCTGGCAAGTAGGAAAGCTAACCATGACACAGTTTAAGTCCAAGAGCTCTACTTCAATAGAGAAACCACTCCAATTAGTTCATATGGATTTATGTGGACCATCAAGACAGGAAGGCACAGAGAAAGAAAACTACTTCATGTTGATTATTGACGATTACTCCAGAATTACTTGGGTTGCCTTTCTCAAGGAAAAAGTTGAAGCATTTGAGAAGTTTAAAAAATTTAAGGCTTTAACTGAGAATCAAAAAGGCAAGAGGTTAAAGGCAGTAAGATCAGACAGAGGAGGAGAATTTATGTCAAGTGATTTCAAGGAATTATGTGATAAGCATGGGATCAAGAGAGAATACACAATCCCAAGAACTCCACAACAAAATGGAGTAGTTGAGAGGCAAAACAAAACAATGCAACAAATGGCCAGGTCAATGATGAATGAGAAGAACATTGGTCAAACCTACTGGGTAGAAGCAATACACACAACAGTCCATGTTCTTAACAAATCCCACCTCAGACCACAAAGTGACAAGACACCTTATGAATTGTGGTATGGGAGACCTGCTTCAATCAAACACTTCAAAGTCTTTGGGAGTAAATGTTACATAAAGAATAATTATGAGAACCTTGGAAAATATGATGACAGGGTTGATGAACGTATCTTCTTAGGGTATGCTACAAATAGTAAAGGATACAGATGCTATAATAAGAGACTACATAAAATGGTTGACTGTATTGACGTAAAAGTTGATGAAGGAATCCCAGCAAGAGAGGTGTACAATAATGAGTCTTCTACAGAGGACACAACTGAAGCTCAAGATGAACATGTCCAAGGATCAGAAAATGAAGACTTTGAATCAGATGAAGACATGGATACTTAGACAGACTCAAATCAACAGACAACTTCAAATTCCTCCTCCAAAATCACTCAAAAGAATCATCTTGCAAGTCAGATAATTGGTGAAAAAGACAAAGGTGTACAAACCAGGAGAAAGATAATAAAAAACACCGAACAGTCACATATAGCTTTCATATCCATGCTGGAACCCAAGAATTTTAATGAAGCTAGCAAAGATGACCATTGGGTTAAAGCAATGAATTATGAACTTGATTAGATTGAGAAAAAGAATACGTGGGAGATGGTTCATAGACCTTAAGGTAAAAATGTCATTGGTTCCAAATGGATCTTTAAGAATAAGTTGAATGAGCATAGATAAGTTGTCAGGAACAAAGCAAGATTGGTCTGTAAAGTCTATGCTCAAATAGAAGGACTGGATTTTGATGAAACATTTGCGCCCGTAACAAGATTAGAACCTATCAGAATATTTCTTGCCTATGCTTGTCATAAAAGGTTTAAAGTCTATCAAATGGATGTCAAGTCAGCTTTTCTAAATGGAGATTTAAATGAAGAA